>JAIGNY010004520.1:1532500-1657500 GCA_020152595.1 Chiridota heheva
AATGATTTATTTTGTGGAAACTTTTCAGATATTAATTTCTTTGAGAAAAAATAGAAGAGGATTTTAAGAGTCCGAATCTCTCCTTACCTTGTCTATAACTTTCTGCAAATCATTAAACATTATACCACTGAGTATGTGCTCTTTTACTGGTTGGTTGACCATCTTGATGAGGTCTTTAATTGTGCTGTTACCCACCCGAACAGCTAGCACCGTTGCTCCTAATTCGCGAGAAATATTTGCCTGTAAAAATAAAGATATTGAGAAAGACTTATTTGGTTTCCGTTTCGAAACCAATATTGTATTTTTTTTTTTAAAGGGAGGGGGGGGGGGTACCATTCTTTGGAGCATAACATGTGAACCTTTTCCTATTACTTCGAATATTTATAAACCATTATTCTGAATAGATTGCCGAATGGCAAGAATCAATTATAACATATTAATGATTGTCGGTATGTGTGTACGCTACAACCAAAGTAAAATGAATGATTTACTTTAAGATATATAAGTAATACAGTCACTTTCATACATATAGGTATCCTTTATCCTTCGGCAATTCGGTAAAATATGTGACCAACAATGCGTTTATATGATATGGTAGAACAAGATATAGTCCAAAGTGCGGTCAACAATGAGGTATCTGAAGGAAGTGTTTAAACCCAAATGAGAAGTAAAACTTTAAGCAGTGGTAAGCAAGATCCAAAATATATCAGCCAACCCCACCGCAACCCACGCTTAGCTAGGAGCCTATTCGACACTATTTTATTTATTGACTTTAAATAATCTAATTAGAAAATATATCGATACCTGCTGAATTGACTGTACTGCATCAAAGATCTGGCCATCCGTTAAAGTGACAATGACGCTTGCGACGTTATCACCTACAAGAAATATGCTATAGTTTAAAACATCATCTATAAACATGAACATCACATATGAAACTTCATATTACTGGTACGGTCTAAAAAGCATATGAAATAATTCAAATTGTTTCAAGAACGGTGGAAGCTGAGATTTTACTCTAAAGAAAATATGTGAAATGACCATTGTCGTTATCTTCCTGCCCTGAACGTGCATGCAACCAGTATTTTTGGTAGATTTTAGCATGATCAGCTCAAAAAGTGGAGACGGGAATGACGTCAATATCAAAATATCATGATCATCATATTCCCCCAGTCTGCTTGTAATGTGCCATTGGTAGTTTTGATCTCTGTTTCCCCTCCCTTGAGGTGGTACCGGAATATCGTTGCTAGGGCAGGGAAGGGACAGCTGTGTTTATAAAGGAAACCTACGCTTTATGAAATGATATAAACCAGACAAGTTTCGTTGATGTAAATTGTTCTTTATCACAGGAGACCAAGAGGTAGAAAGCATTTATTCATGCGGGGACCACCCCCCTTCCCTCTCTCTTCCTCTCATAAAAGTGCCGAGTGTCCGTCCCCGGTCCGTGTACATCAAGTGAACGCATGGTCGTTCCTGTTAATGTTTCTTGAAAGTAGTGGATAAAATGTTGTAAGACAGCATCTTCGAAGGATACTTGATTTGATTTTAATTGAATTTAAATCAAATAATTGTTACCCGTGTTTCGTATCTGCCTGTTAGCCTCTTCCAGAGCAGGGGCCATATGCGTCTGCCCATTCGGTATAACCGAGCGTAGATCCGAAATACCTCTGTTGATTTCAGTCCTAAAAAAAGAGAATAATAGTAGAAGAATTATAGAGTAGAATATAAAGTTAATTAGGCTATACATCACATAAGGGTTCCAATTTTCGTGTATATATACTTCATAACATAGTACATGAGCCAAGACCAAAACTTTGGCAAATTGGTACCGAAAAGACTACCAGACGAATCCTTACTTTTCTAGATGGAAAAATCTATGTTATGAAGATGATTTCTGTATAGGTCTACGGGACGTAAGAGAAGGTGATGGGAAGTGGGTAAATGGTATCAATGCACAAACTTTATAAAAAAACACTTCGAAATTCGGCATCTAGACAGGATTTATTAAGAAAACGTTTGTTGAATTAATACAGGATTTATAGGAAAATATTATTGAAACCTTTGCTGATATGTGGCCAATTTCCTATCTTAATTTTTCAAAGTAATTTTGTTCGGGAAAAATGATCTGGCTTCTCATGCATTGCACACCCTCCCGAAAAATATGAAACATTGTCTAGAAATTGGAAGACAAGTCCAGAAATGGGCGAGGACCATTTCACTATACTTTATTAATTTGTTTATTCGTTTATAAACTTGCAAAGTTTGACAATTTTAGGAATATGATTCGGGATTTTTATAAAAAATATAGCCACTGATATGGAAAAAAAAAAAAAAACTGTTGTTGGTCCCGCAGTAAAACGTATAGCTTTGTCAGTATACTGCCTGATTGATACGTTTCTAGAGGATATTATGGGTGCGTGTGTGCGAAATTTTGTTACCCAAATAGGATAGCAATGGCACAAATTTCCTCTTGTCTGATTGACGTGAATTCTGAATCCTAACCCTAACCTGCTAACTTGACTCAAATGAGTGCAATTGCTATCCTGTTTGGGAAAAATTAACACCTGGGAGAGCTTTAGTATAGGCAAAAAGTCCATGGTGCAAAGTGCAATTTAAATGCTGAAACCAAACAAACGGTTGGCTTCCAGACACCATTTCCATGCGTTCGATCTACATATGTCAGATTAATTTAGCGTCGATCGAAGCAGAATTTTAGAAGCAAGTTTTGTTTTATTCAATCCAATCGATTGGAACGAAAATGTGTTCAGTTCTCAAGGATGAACTAAACTTTCGAATTATTGACCTCCCTAAAAGTTTTTAGGCGGGTCACCCCCAGCGTTGGTGCTTTTTGGATCTAGTTTAGCTTACCTGTCTGATGTTAGTTCCAAAACTACATTTGCTTCGCTCGAGAAAGTTGTCATGGAAACTCGCAAATTGTTACTATTAAGGAAAATTAAGGTCGATTTAATAAATTACATTTTTGATGAATTGTTGTAATTATCTACACATTTATATGTGCATATAATAAGAAAGAAAGTAAAATGTACGTAATACAAACTATACTACAAATGAAAAGTCAAAATAGGAAACCATGCAAATTATCAAACACTTATAAGATCAACCCAAAATGTACCAAATCAAATCCTTAAGATAAATGCAAACAGAAAAAGCGAATATTTATTGGTAGTTTTATTAAATATGGGTCCAATGCTTTGTGGTGTCCTCAGCTAGGTTTTTTATACCATGGCAAATTAAGCTTCACTTGTTGAAGCTTAATTTTTGTTCGAAGTCACTGTCTTATACATACTGAAATGATCAATTCTGACAAATTCTTTTTTGCCTGCAAAATATATGGCTCCAAAGCTGTTCCGCATGTAACAGTGACATTATGGTGTCCATTTTACACTCGGAACAATTATCATTAGGCTGCAATAAAACAGACAGTCCGGCAGCATGCCTATTAATCAGTTAATGGGAACAAAAATGGGAACATTTTGCTACATGGAAGCCGCCATTTTGTGATATTTTCCATGATCCTTTGCTATCCCAATGTTGAGAAATTACATATTTCAAATTTGAAATACCTCTGGAAAAATATATTTGTTAGGGGAAACTTAAAACTCATGGAGATGTCTTCATTACTGTCATGGCTAAAACTTTTCCACTCCCATTTGATATGTTCACCACGCCGTTTTCGAAATATTATAAATGATAGACAATAGAGCTAGGCTTTTAGGCAGGAAACGGCCATTTTGAAAATTCAGATATTTTCAACAATGATTTTTGGTATTTCAAGTGCATAAGTTAAAAACTATGACATTCTATCGCAACATCTGAACAATATGGCTGCATGACTTCAATATTCTCGTGTGTTATAAATGTTCCTATTAATAGGCATGCTTCCAGACTGACAGACAGTAGCAAATATAGATATGACCATTAACTGATTAAGATGGGCCATGGGAACATGGTAAAGTTACAAAATGATTACTTCTCAAACGTGTGTGATATTCCATGTATTTTGGGCACTTTAATATCAAGCATATTCATGTTGGTGTTCCTGTTACCCGCGGATCATTTTGCATAAAACAAAATGTTGCGAGAAAGTTTGATCCGACTCAACTATAGTTGCCATGGACATTTGAAAAATAAAAAACAAACAAACAAACAAGCACAATCAATACATTATCTACGGTAAACAACAAGGAAGATGATCACATTCTACATTTTGAACGTTCAATAGTTTTTCCATAAAATGTCACAATTGTACCCTTAATTAATGGAACTACCCACATACAGGAGGCAATGCATTTCGGAGCTGGCGCTGGTAATTTTTTCGTCATTTATCACGTGTTAAGTCACCGGGAGAACTAGACGCCAAAAGGTTGTGTGGTTCCGATCCCTTATTTTTTTTAGAACTCCTTACATTATGATTAACATATGAGGATATTGAGATCTACTTAATTTCATTTTGTTAATCAGTTATAGATCCCCCAGTCCGCCAGCCAGTGAGACCCCGTTTGAATTTCAAGTCAGCACGTTTCATGGCCCCTTTCCCTCAAAAAAGGGAACAGTTGAATGTTATAGTCAGATAGTCATGTAATTGATGTTATTTCATACTTTTTTTTTTTATCTATCATAAATGAAAAAGTCCTAATTTTATTAGAGGGGAAAGGAGCATTTTATAATCATCCAAATAGCTTAATAAACTCTTAAAATCACTGCATTTGCATGCTATCAATCTTCATTCATGAATTGGACTGGGGACATCGGGGAGGGCATAACTCGAGTGTGGAAGGGGGGGAAGGCTAAGAGAAGCCCATTGGATAAAAAAATATTATGAAATTTAGAAAATTACCTCAAAGTGCGTGTGTGGGTTCAAGGGAGGAGGTACGTTTATGAAGAAAAAGATTGAATCATTGACTTATTTAAAAATGAATAGTCCAGATTTGAACGGAAATCAGAATATTTTGTTAAAACAATTTTTTGTTCGGAGATGTTATAAATTTTGGAAACTTCGTGTAGCAATTGGTTGAAATTTAAACCAATCACAATAATTTGATTAAGTTATAATTATTTTGTTCAGATCATGATTCCGCCTGTTTAATGACATCTCTCCGTGCCAAGCCCATAGCCATGACTTTTGTCAGGCGGGGCACAAGCACTTTAAAAGTACTTGGGCACATTCTCCATATGCCGCGGTTATATATGGTATATAATTGTTTGACTTTACCCAAAGAAGGGAGCACAGACCACAATTGACTAAAAATATTATCACGCAAGTATGACACAAATGGATCATGGTTATTTACACTGGAGTAGCTAGGATTTGTGTTGGGGTGGGGAGGGGAAGGGGGACCATGAGCGGCGAGACGTATTGTATTTTTGATGGGGGTAACCAAAAGTATGTCGCCGTAAGGCGGCATTGTTTTGCGCTTAGCGCAAAGCCCCACGGCGTGGGGTTCACGGGCGAAGCCCCAGGGGACGAAGCCGCCGGAAACTGAGAAATTACGCATTTGAAAAAGATATGAAATGCGTGAAAATTGAAGCCAAATCGTGTGGTGTGTTTTCAAGGGGCGAAGTTTCAGAAAGCTACGGGACATAATGGGAACTAGACCCTTTTTCTGGGGGGGGGGAGGGGGGGGGGAGGGGAGTAACTTGAATTCTGCTTTTTTTTTTTTTTTTTTTGCCAAAAAAACAAAAACACATATGGCAATTAACTTTTCAGTAAACCTTGCTCACCTTGGCGAAACATATATTTTTTATGTGTAATTTAATTTTGGTTTTTGGTGTGGGATGGAATGCGGCCATGGTCCCCTGCCCCCACTCCCTCTGGCTACGCCAATGCTTATTTATCACTATTTCAAAGTACTTAAGCCCCATCATTAATATTAATGAAATCAACACAGGCAACATCAGGGCAAATGCATCTGTGTATCACATATTGTGTCCATTGTACCACTGAGCAAAATAAAGCTACATACTGATAGTATCGGAACCAAAAACAACATTTCTTTCCTTCCTGAATCCATTTTGATTTAAAACTTACAATTACAAATAAAAACTGTTTCCTGGACATACATCTAAAGGCTTACTGAGTATCGGGGTCAAATCCCTAACCGTTGGGCCTTGAGAATGGCAGAAAAACGAACTGGGACTTTTAACGTGTAAGTCAATGAGATAAAAATAACTAAAATGATTCAGATTTCAAGTTCAAATGAAATACTTGTATTTAAATGAATCAACTATACAACGCAGGTTAAAAGAAGAATACGGTAGATACAATTGAGCCATGGCAACAAATCCATGACTCATCTTCTCAGCATGAAATGCCATTCTCGGAACGTAGATTCGTCAGCATTACAACCCTCATTATTTTCAATAAATCAATATTTACCGATTTAAAAAAAAGGAAATATTCAGCGGCTACTGCACCTTATTATGTTCTTAGTGCCAACACGTATCCATTCAGAACAAAACTTTCTTTTAAAAAAAAAAAAAACGCTTTTATTCTGATGCAATCATGCAAAGCACAATTTGGAAATATATGATTTTTTGGAATTCACTGCATTGTATCTATTCAACGTTTTAATAATTCGATTACGGTGCGACACGCACGAGTGAAGGTTGTTTGCATGTGTTGATCAAGAAGCATTCCCCCCCCCCCCCCTCCCACCCATTCCCACCACCACACACGCACACAAACCACAGATGTTCAAAATACCGACTGAGTACAATTACCGAAACTAACCTTGACAATGACCCAAACCATTGTAACAGTCATTTACTCAAGAAATATTGTCCTCGAAATATTCGAAATATTGTCCTCGGAAAGCATCTAATCTACCAAATGTGTGTCCTCGCTACATTTGCACACATGTATATCTTATGAAATTCTGCCCTAATTCGAGGACAACTGCAAATGATCCTGGGAGATACCCTTTCCAAAGCCTCGGCATTTTGCATTTATTTTCTTCTGAGGACACTTGTTATTGTTGTTCTGGGTAGTTTGGTTGGTCCTTGAAAAGCTGATGTGTTGTCAAGTTTTTGTCCTCGAAAATATAGTAAAACACCTACCCCCTCCTTGCACCCTAAACACACATTTTCAAGAAAAAGGGGGCGTCTGCGACATATTGCACTTTGTCACATTTCTCTACAATATGCGCCATCTTAGTTTTACGTTTGTTTGTTGTTTGTTGTACTTACTTGGTGAATCTCCTGATAAGTTCCTCCACAAAGTTAACTGTTTGATTCTGAAAATGCACTCTACTCACGCTCCCTGATCTATGAAGAAGAAAACAAATGAACTGAGAAAACCGTTTAATAACGGATTAAAATCTAAGCATTCTGATCATGTGTGCCAGATCGGTGTCACACCCCCCCCCCTCCCCTTTATCTTCCCTCCCCCCTTTCTAATCATGGGACGCCCCTGAAATTTTAAGATATCAATATTGTCTTCATTTAGAGAAAATTTTCTATGGTACCGGTAGAATACGTCTTTACGAAATGTGATCACATATCAATTTGTATTTTCATTTTGTAAATGCTACAGGAGGGTGTGACAAGCCTGGTTATTCAGTTTACACTTTTTGGCACATGCCAGGTAAACACACGTAAGTCACTTTGCCTTGATTTCAGTCTGGACCCAAGAAGTTTTCCAGGACAACGAAGTGGGTTTTTTCATATTAAACTTACGCGTGAGAGCTCAATTTTGTATGGGGCAAACGGAAACTTAAGAAAATGTAAAGTAACTGGCATTAGCCCAAAAATAATTTAGCTCAAAATTTGTTTTGTAAGTCCGCCCGAAAAATATACGGCTTAGAGGGCATGATTTCCCACTACCTTGCCTCCCGTTCCATTCTCCTCAACGGAGGAGAATCCCGCTGACGTTGAGCAAGAAAAGAACTTATCAAAAAGAATGAAATTAGTGAATCTGGGCTTAGACCTATATAATCAGCTGATAATGAATATTATATAGCTGTATCACATCATGTATGAACTACAAGAAAACAAAAGGCTCTCGTTATACGAATCAAACAAAACTGTTTCATACTTCTTTTCATATACATCAAGCAAACCTTTATAGTTTATAAAATACAGATATGGATACAGATGATCTGAAAACGATCCTGTTTTATATTTCTGTATTCATACTTCCACCAATTTATGTACGAAACCTCAAAAAATTCAGGAAAATAAAAAGACGGCAAAACGTTCGTGCTCTTTAACGTGTGTTAAAACCATTTAGTTCCCATCTCCTATAAGCAGGGGCTTGTTGCATAACAACTCCCTTCTATTTCAAAGTAACTGTACAACCAGTTGTGGGGAATATGGGGAGGGAAATTTTCTCCTTCATTAATTGTCAGTAAGGATCACGTCTCCGGGTCCTCTTTGGGAGTTCGTCACAACTCAGTGTCCCTCCAAACAAACTTGGCACGCCCAGCCCCACCACTGCACGCAACTGCACGCCCGGCCCCACTACTGCACGCCCCATATCCACCACTGCGCGTATTGTCGCTTTGATTGCGCCTTCCAAAGAAAGGGAGAATTGTAGGTGGCTTGAATATATGTGAAAATTTATTTCCTTGTTACAAAAGTTTAGTCACATTAGGACGAGCTCAACTGAGCAGGACGTGCAAGATTTAGTAGGACGGGCACGATCTAGCAGGACAGATACGATTTAGCAGGTTCAACTCGATTTAGCAGGTTGGGCTGAATTTAGCAGGACCGAAACGATTTAGCATGTCGGGCTCGGTTTAGCAGGACCGGCACGATTAAACAGGACCGGCACGATTAAGCAGGACCAATAGATTTAGCAGGACCAACACAATTTAGCAGGTCGGGCTCGATTTATTAGGACCACTCGACTAAGCATTATTAAATACAAGTGTCACCTGATGTGCGAGATTTAACCGCCTCAGAATTTCCGAGTATACGCGAATATAATATTTATCATTATACTGCCGAGACAAGTGTGCAGTTTAGAGAGCAACCTCAAAAATGGACACCCATTGTAAGGAACCGATTAACAGATTGGTTGATCTGCCCCTCCCCCGCTTCCCGCACTTTATGAAACCTATTCATAAGCCGTTAGTTTAAATACGCATGATCATAATACCTGTCAAGAATGAAGTACACGTCAAATCCTCCCTGACACTTGTTGTAAGACGAGTCTCCTTCGGGCAAACTGAACTCTTCCGAGAGACTCACGAAAAGCCACAAACAAAGCAGTAAAACAATCCTCATTGTGTGGTAATCCAGGCAGACAACAGATGATCCAGGCAGACCACAGATGATCCAGGCAGACCACAGATGATCCAGGCAAATCACAGACAATCCAGGCAAATCACAGATGACCCAGGCAGATCACAGATGATCCAGGCAGATCACAGATGATCCAGGCAGATCACAGACGATTCAAGCAGATCACAGATGATCCAGGCAGATCACAGATGATCCAGGCAGATCACAGATTATCCAGAGATCACAGATAAACCAGGCAGATCACAGATAAACCAGGCAGATTACAGATGATCTAGGCAGATCACAGATAAAACAAAACAAGGTGTAACAGTTCAAAAATAAAGAAACTACAAAACTGCCTTAGGATTGAAGATGCAAAACTCGAGGAATGCTTTTGGTATAGGCTGCATGCTCATGATCATCAAAACTTAAAATGAACAGTATTTGCTGCAACACCTTTATTCTTATTATCTGAATTTTGTTGGGTCATAAATTTGGTCTTTCTCCATATATGTAGAAGGTAAACACACCTTACAAATTTGATTCGTATGAGTCATAACTGGCGCTGAAATTATTATTTGAACAACCTGACGGAATGAAAACTCTGGTGGCCCGGTGGGTTCAACAATATCCAGCACGTGATTAAACAGTCAAAGCCATATTTTTAATTGAGATCACTTCGCTTGGTGAGAAACATGAAATATGACATTTTTGACACTATTTTAGAAAAATCAAAACATGATTTGATGTCAGATTTGATGTTAAAAAAATAGCAATCACTTTTCTTTTGATTATTTAACCATCGTTTTCGTTTGCACGGTTCAGCGAATCCATTATTCTTCTGCCGTCCTTTTCATTTTGTTTGGCCTACCGTTACATTTTATATTAGTGTAGCCCTTTAAATGGCCAGCATATTAAGGCCAGCATATTACACGGCTGTTCTACATAATAATGCGATATTTCACAAAATTTCATTAACTACCCTTTATGCTTTCAGAAGTTGAACAACTATTTCATATGTGTTGATGTGGTGGGGTATTATCACTTATTGGCGCGGTAAGTGAGAATTAATAGAAAGTAAAACAAAGTAAAAGAACAGTTATTGATTAAAGTGGTGATTACCTGACAATTCAATAGAAGCCAAATTAACCAGGACCAGAAATGTGGGGGTATATTTGGATTGCACAAAAACTGCAATGATATGGGTGTGTCGGGAACGGGGGTTAGGGGATGCCTTCATTTGATCATTTTACAATCAATCGCTCTTGATCTAGGGAGACAAAAATAAATACTGTGAAAGAATGTATCATGCACGACTGGCGTATATGTTAAAGGGAGGGAGGGGAGGGGCGGCGTATTGAACATACACTACGATGAGGAATAATGAATTATAACTCGCATACACAGACTTACATGTTATATTGAAACCCTCCTCATCGAGGGACAAATGATATTGTGAAATTTTCACTTAACCACTCCCCCAGCAGCTGACGTAGTATAACCTGAAAACCACTGGCAGATCACGAGGAAACAACTACTGATTGAAGAATTATTATGGAACTTTAGTAAACTGTTACAGGCCAATAGGGAGGGGGCGTCGGTGTTCACACCCGCGGCGACCGCCAAGGTAACACAATCTGTCCTACATCACTTGAAAGGTGTTCAACTTCAGGAAACGCACTCCCCCCTCCCCCCCTTCCGCCTCCTCACCCCATGGAAAGTTCTGGTGACGGGGCGGTATATCTGGTCTTATCTCCTTCGACCTACCTATGAATGTAGGCCTTACATACATAGGTGTGTTACATTTAGGTGTGACCCTAAGTTTAAATCAAGTATAGATCACATTGGAACGTGAAATTTTACAAGCATCGTAAAAATAGGAAAAAACAGTGGATTGTTAAACTATGCTATGATATCAAGCAGTCACAAATTGACGAAAAAAAGTCAAAGATCGGTCGTTAAATGATCTGTCAGTCACGGAACAACCATTCGCGCAGAGCGTAACTAATTGTTTGCTACCTTGTTCACGGAGACGTGGCGCGAAATTTGAGGGCATTTCCTTGCAGTCAAGTGTTCTTCGTCACGCATATAACCGAGTACCAATGGCTACACCAAGTAGTAGGACAGTTACACATTATTTCGTTAGATATTATTAGATATTCTATTGTACGTTGCAATTGTGAGACTCAGGTAAGCTTATTTTGGGGACGAAAGACCCAGGAGTTTTTCGGGTTTTTTATGCATTATTACGAAGTTAGGCCCATTGGTCCCTTGCGAGCTTTTAAAAAAACCGTCAATCACTACCAAATCTATTAGTAGAAGTACACATTTGAAGCCTATAGTGCGATTTGTGAAGCCTAAAATTCATTTTCAAGCCCTACTTCTGCTATAAGACATGGTATTTTATTATAATCTAACGGAACATTGCTTTTGCACTGAACTTTGCAAATTGTGAAGTCCTATAGCTGGATCTTTTAAGCCTATTTTACATTTCTCAAGCTCTAACTTAGTGTACTGTTCCTATTCATCAGCTTCACTCCACATAGTTTGCTGATTTTAGGTAAAGGAAATCGCCCGTTGAACACAGGTACTGAAGCAAAAGTCAATGGTGCTCAAAAGTAGGCGCCCTAAATATTTAGGGCACTTTAAATTTTGGTATAATAAACACCAATATACTTTAAAATTCGAACACTTTTACTTTAATATGTTTTCTACAATGTCCCATGGCTATCGAAATATAACTTTCTTGGGATCATGTCGAACTCTGTTGTAAAACACGATTTTTCATTAAAACCTATTAATGGGCACACGCAGGGCTTATAGGCAGAGCTTTGTTGCATGTGATTTTCCACCTGACCTGACTCTCTATAACCACTACAGGTAGCACGGAACTAATTATTTTCCCCATTGAAGCCTATGATGAAAGAGTCAAGAGTTCGGGGTCCTTTTTGTACCAAAATGTTATAGATTTGGGATCTTTTGTGATGTTTTCCAAAAAGTACCATCTAATATTTTTTGGATGAGGGTACTTTCAATAGGGGGTCACCAGAGGTTGTAACCCTTTGCTTAGGCTGAAGTGAAGATGTGTTATACACCCTCACCAAATTACTCAAATTTTGCTGTGGGTCCTTGGTAAAATAGTTTCCTATGAAACTTATACTGAAAAAAATCTCGTCAAGTTTGGATAAGCATAGTCAAGTCCTATCCTTTCTCTACCATTCCTGAAATGAGACCTCTCGAAAATATTGTTTATTAGCCTTTTCTCTGGAGGTTCTCATTTTTAAATGGCGGAGTGATACCTTATTAGTTCCGTGCTTGCTATACATCAGATATATATTGGCAGATGGGAATGCATGTATGTCAGTTTAAGAATACGTTGTCTGCTGTCTTACGTCACTCTAAGTGGCACTATTTTGTCGACGGAGTTAATAGCTTTTGTTTTTTTTTCTTTAGCGCAATACACAATCCAGGAAGTTTTCCAAAATTATGGAGTATATGGTGGATTATCCGCTGCTCACTTTTCATATTTGATTCATATTATATAGTTGGAGGAATTTTCTGTTTTTGAAGCCTGCTGATTAGTTTTGTCTCCCTTTCCACTGAAGTTTCTCAACAAAAGACGAACAGAGAACTTATTTATCTCCTTAATTATATTATAAAGAATATTTCATACCATTTTCATGCACTGTGGATGATGAAACTGCCGGGGCACAATTATCGCAATAATACTCTCATTTACTCTCAAGTTACGTAACGGCCGGTCGTATTATTGTTGTGCGTTGACAGGGGATCAGTGAATCTTTGCGACTCGAAGCATACATTACTGAATACTAACATGTCCGAAATGCTCAAATTACAGAGTAAAACTATAATATTTGAAGGAGTTTTTGTTAGTCAGCAGCATGGATTTGCAAAAAAAATTGCCTCTTCCTCGACACACAGGTTTATGAAAATCAGACATAAATTTCATGCATTTTGGATGGGGCTTGCTATCCATTCTTGCGGATGAACTGATGAAAGGGACCTTTCTGACCCCCTCACATCTTTCAACAAAAAATGAAGGCGGAACTTAATTCTATCCTTAATTTCATCATAAACAATATTCCAAACTATATTCATGCACTGTAAAGCTGTAGGTGATGAAGCTTCCGGCTGACGGCACAATTATTAGCGGTCTGCCCCCCCTCCACCCAGAAGTCTCTGGCATGCACCTGCCTATACTGACATGCTTGCGAAACTCGATATGTAGGCCTAACATAGATAAGACGGTTAACTTTATTCTACTTACTGTTGAAATATCGTGCAGAAATTCACGTTTCCCGTTTTAAAATCTTCTCCACGATTAAAATATTCAAAAGGAATCACTTCAAGTGGTCCACTGCGTAAGGAAAGGGGAGAGAGAGCGAGAAAGAGAGAGAAAGAGGGGGAGGGGGGAGAAAGAGAGAGAGAAAGAAATTTGAATGTCTGTTCGTTAATCCTGTCTTCCGTTCTGATTGTTTTTGTTTACGTATATGTTTCCATCACGTTTGAACGCTACATAACGATGTTACGTAACAGAATAATAGAAAATTAGTAAACTGTGTAGAAATCAGTGCCACGTTTTAATAATACCAATTCTATCTTTAATTTCATCTTTTATCGCATAAGACTTGACAATTTCGAGTTTATAAATTGTGGTGACGTCATACACGGAATCACTCTTTCTATCAATCAATCTTTTTGGAGCCTGCTGATTAGAACAGTTTAGTCTCATATTCACTTAAGACGCCAATTTACGCAACTGCCGTACTATTGTTGTCCGTCGTCATGGAATCAGTGAATCTTAAAAACTCGAAACATACTTTAAAGGCTGAATCCTAACATCTTCAAAATGCTCACATCACAGAATAAAACTACATTTTAAGGAGTTTTTGTTTGACAGCAACATTGATTTGCAAAAGAATTTGCCTCTTCCCCTACACACACGTTTATGAAAATCAGACATAAATTGTATACATTTTGGATGGGGCTTGCTATCCATCCTCGCGGATGAACTGATGAAAGGGACCTTTCTGACCCCCTCACATCTTTCAACAACAAAAATGAAGGCGGAACTTAATTCTGTCCTTAATTTCATCATAAAAAATATTCCAAACTATATTCGTGCACTGTAGAGCTGTAGGTGATGAAGCTTCCGGCTGCCTGCACAATTATTAGCGGTCTGCACCCCCCACTTCTCCCTGGAAGTCTCTGCCATGCACCTGCCTATACTGAAAGGCTTGCGAAACTCGATATGTAGGCCTAACATAGATAAGACGGTTAACTTTATTCTACTTACTGTTGGAATATCGTGCAGAAATTCACATTTCCCGTTTTAAAATCTTCTCCACGATTAGAATATCCAAAAGGAATCACTTCAAGTGGTCCACTGCGTAAGGAAAGGGGAGAGAGAGCGAGAAAGAGGGAGAGAGGGGGAGGGAGAAAGAGAAATAGAAAGAAATTTGAATGTCTGTTCGTTAATCCTGTCTTCCGTTCTGATTGTTTTTGTTTACGTATATGTTTCCATCACGTTTGAACGCTACATAACGATGTTACGTAACAGAATAATAGAAAATTAGTAAACTGTGTAGAAATCAGTGCCACGTTTTATTAGTACGAATTCTATCTTTAATTTCATCTTTTATCGCATAAGACTTGACAAATTCGAGTTTATAAATTGTGGTGACGTCATACACGGAATCACTCTTTCTATCAATCAATCTTTTTGGAGCCTGCTGATTAGAACAGTTTAGTCTCATATTCACTTAAGACGCCAATTTACGCAACTGCCGTACTATTCTTGTCCGTCGTCATGGAATCAGTGAATCTTAAAAACTCGAAACATACTTTAAAGGCTGAATCCTAACATCTTCAAAATGCTCACATCACAGAATAAAACTATATTTTAAGGAGTTTTTGTTTGACAGCAACATTGATTTGCAAAAGAATTTGCCTCTTCCCCTACACACACGTTTATGAAAATCAGACATAAATTTGATGCATTTTGGATGGGGCTTGCTATCCATTCTCGCGGATGAACTGATGAAAGGGACCTTTCTGACCTCCTCACATCTTTCAACAACAAAAATGAAGGCGGAACTTAATTCTGTCCTTAATTTCATCATAAAAAATATTCCAAACTATATTCGTGCACTGTAGAGCTGTAGGTGATGAAGCTTCCGGCTGCCTGCACAATTATTAGCGGTCTGCACTACCCCCCTCCCCCCCCCACTTCTCCCTGGAAGTCTCTGCCATGCACCTGCCTATACTGAAAGGCTTGCGAAACTCGATATGTAGGCCTAACATAGATAAGACGGTTAACTTTATTCTACTTACTGTTGAAATATCGAGCAGAAATTCACATTTCCCGTTTTAAAATCTTCTCCACGATTAGAATATCCAAAAGGAATCACTTCAAGTGGTCCACTGCGTAAGGAAAGGGGAGAGAGAGCGAGAAAGAGGGAGAGAGGGTGAGGGAGAAAGAGAAATAGAAAGAAATTTGAATGTCTGTTCGTTAATCCTGTCTTCCGTTCTGATTGTTTTTGTTTACGTATATGTTTTCATCACGTTTGAACGCTACATAACGATGTTACGTAACAGAATAATAGAAAATTAGTAAACTGTGTAGAAATCAGTGCCACGTTTTATTAGTACGAATTCTATCTTTAATTTCATCTTTTATCGCATAAGACTTGACAAATTCGAGTTTATAAATTGTGGTGACGTCATACACGGAATCACTCTTTCTATCAATCAATCTTTTTGGAGCCTGCTGATTAGAACAGTTTAGTCTCATATTCACTTAAGACGCCAATTTACGCAACTGCCGTACTATTCTTGTCCGTCGTCATGGAATCAGTGAATCTTAAAAACTCGAAACATACTTTAAAGGCTGAATCCTAACATCTTCAAAATGCTCACATCACAGAATAAAACTATATTTTAAGGAGTTTTTGTTTGACAGCAATATTGATTTGCAAAAGAATTTGCCTCTTTCCTTGCACACATGTTTATGAAAATCAGACATAAATTTCATGCATTTTAGATGGGGCTTGCTATCCATTCTCGCGGATGAACTGATGAAAGGGACCTTTCTGACCTCCTCACATCTTTCAACAACAAAAATGAAGGCGGAACTTAATTCTGTCCTTAATTTCATCATAAAAAATATTCCAAACTATATTCGTGCACTGTAGAGCTGTAGGTGATGAAGCTTCCGGCTGCCTGCACAATTATTAGCGGTCTGCACTACCCCCCTCCCCCCCCCACTTCTCCCTGGAAGTCTCTGCCATGCACCTGCCTATACTGAAAGGCTTGCGAAACTCGATATGTAGGCCTAACATAGATAAGACGGTTAACTTTATTCTACTTACTGTTGGAATATCGTGCAGAAATTCACATTTCCCGTTTTAAAATCTTCTCCACGATTAGAATATCCAAAAGGAATCACTTCAAGTGGTCCACTGCGTAAGGAAAGGGGAGAGAGAGCGAGAAAGAGGGAGAGAGGGGGAGGGAGAAAGAGAGGGAGAAAGAAATTTGAATGTCTGCTCGTTAATCCTGTCTTCCGTTCTGATTGTTTTTGTTTACGTATATGTTTTCATCACGTTTGAACGCTACATAACGATGTTACGTAACAGAATAATAGAAAATTAGTAAACTGTGTAGAAATCAGTGCCACGTTTTGATAATACGAATTATATCTTTAATTTCATCTTTTATCGCATAAGACTTGACATTTTCGAGTTTATAAATTGTGGTGACGTCATACACGGAATCACTCTTTCTATCGATCAATCTTTTTGGAGCCTGCTGATTAGAACAGTTTAGTCTCATATTCACTTAAGACGCCAATTTACGCAACTGCCGTACTATTCTTGTCCGTCGTCATGGAATCAGTGAATCTTAAAAACTCGAAACATACTTTAAAGGCTGAATCCTAACATCTTCAAAATGCTCACATCACAGAATAAAACTATATTTTAAGGAGTTTTTGTTTGACAGCAACATTGATTTGCAAAAGAATTTGCCTCTTCCCTTACACACATGTTTATGAAAATCAGACATAAATTTCATGCATTTTGGATGGGGCTTGCTATCCATTCTCGCGGATGAACTGATGAAAGGGACCTTTCTGACCCCCTCACATCTTTCAACAAAAAATGAAGGCGGAACTTAATTCTGTTCTTAATTTCATCATAAAAATATTCCAAACTATATTCATGCACTGTAGAGCTGTAGGTGATGAAGCTTCCGGCTGACTGCACAATTATTAGCGGTCTGCCCCCACCCCCCTTCCCCTGTAAGTCTCTGGCATGCACCTGCCTATACTGAAAGGCTTGCGAAACTCGATATGTAGGCCTAACATAGATAAGACGGTTAACTTTATTCTACTTACTGTTGGAATATCGTGCAGAAATTCACATTTCCCGTTTTAAAATCTTCTCCACGATTAGAATATCCAAAAGGAATCACTTCAAGTGGTCCACTGCGTAAGGAAAGGGGAGAGAGAGCGAGAAAGAGGGAGAGAGGGGGAGGGAGAAAGAGAGGGAGAAAGAAATTTGAATGTCTGCTCGTTAATCCTGTCTTCCGTTCTGATTGTTTTTGTTTACGTATATGTTTTCATCACGTTTGAACGCTACATAACGATGTTACGTAACAGAATAATAGAAAATTAGTAAACTGTGTAGAAATCAGTGCCACGTTTTGATAATACGAATTATATCTTTAATTTCATCTTTTATCGCATAAGACTTGACATTTTCGAGTTTATAAATTGTGGTGACGTCATACACGGAATCACTCTTTCTATCGATCAATCTTTTTGGAGCCTGCTGATTAGAACAGTTTAGTCTCATATTCACTTAAGACTCTCAATTTACGCAACTGCCGTACTATTGTTGTCCGTTGTCATGGAATCAGTGAATCTTTAAAACTCGAAACATACTTTAAAGGCTGAATCCTAACATCTTCAAAATGCTCACATCACAGAATAAAACTATATTTTAAGGAGTTTTTGTTTGACAGCAACATTGATTTGCAAAAGAATTTGCCTCTTCCCTTACACACATGTTTATGAAAATCAGACATAAATTTCATGCATTTTGGATAGGGCTTGCTATCCATTCTCGCGGATGAACTGATGAAAGGGACCTTTCTGACCCCCTCACATCTTTCAAAAAAAAATGAAGGCGGAACTTAATTCTGTTCTTAATTTCATCATAAAGAATATTCCAAACTATATTCATGCACTGTAGAGCTGTAGGTGATGAAGCTTCCGGCTGACGGCACAATTATTAGCGGTCTGCCACCCCCCCCTTCTTCCCTTGTAAGTCTCTGGCATGCACCTGCCTATACTGAAATGCTTGCGAAACTCGATATGTAGGCCTAACATAGATAAGACGGTTAACTTTATTCTACTTACTGTTGAAATATCGTGCAGAAATTCACATTTCCCGTTTTAAAATCTTCTCCACGATTAGAATATCCAAAAGGAATCACTTCAAGTGGTCCACTGCGTAAGGAAAGGGAGAGAGAGCGAGAAAGAGGGAGAGAGGGGGAGGAAGAAAGAGAGGGAGAAAGAAATTTGAATGTCTGTTCGTTAATCCTGTCTTCCGTTCTGATTGTTTTTGTTTACGTATATGTTCATCACGTTTGAACGCTACATAACGATGTTACGTAACAGAATAATAGAAAATTAGTAAACTGTGTAGAAATCAGTGCCACGTTTTATTAGTACGAATTCTAGCTTTAATTTCATCTTTTATCGCATAAGACTTGACAAATTCGAGTTTATAAATTGTGGTGACGTCATACACGGAATCACTCTTTCTATCAATCAATCTTTTTGGAGCCTGCTGATTAGAACAGTTTAGTCTCATATTCACTTAAGACGCCAATTTACGCAACTGCCGTACTATTGTTGTCCGTCGTCATGGAATCAGTGAATCTTAAAAACTCGAAACATACTTTAAAGGCTGAATCCTAACATCTTCAAAATGCTCACATCACAGAATAAAACTATATTTTAAGGAGTTTTTGTTTGACAGCAACATTGATTTGCAAAAGAATTTGCCTCTTCCCCTACACACACGTTTATGAAAATCAGACATAAATTGTATACATTTTGGATGGGGCTTGCTATCCATTCTCGCGGATGAACTGATGAAAGGGACCTTTCTGACCTCCTCACATCTTTCAACAAAAAATGAAGGCGGAACTTAATTCTGTCCTTAATTTCATCATAAAGAATATTCTTAACTATATTCATGCACTGTAGAGCTGTAGGTGATGAAGCTTCCGGCTGACGGCACAATTATTAGCGGTCTGCCACCCCCCCCTCTTCCCCTGTAAGTCTCTGGCATGCACCTGCCTAGACTGAAATGCTTGCGAAACTCGATATGTAGGCCTAACATAGATAAGACGGTTAACTTTATTCTACTTACTGTTGAAATATCGTGCAGAAATTCACATTTCCCGTTTTAAAATCTTCTCCACGATTAGAATATCCAAAAGGAATCACTTCAAGTGGTCCACTGCGTAAGGAAAGGGGAGAGAGAGCGAGAAAGAGGGGGAGAGGGGAGGGAGAAAGAGAGATAGAAAGAAATTTGAATGTCTGTTCGTTAATCCTGTCTTCCGTTCTGATTGTTTTTGTTTACGTATATGTTTCCATCACGTTTGAACGCTACATAACGATGTTACGTAACAGAATAATAGAAAATTAGTAAACTGTGTAGAAATCAGTGCCACGTTTTATTAGTACGAATCTTTAATTTAATCTTTTATCGCATAAGACTTGACAAATTCGAGTTTATAAATTGTGGTGACGTCATACACGGAATCACTCTTTCTATCGATCAATCTTTTTGGAGCCTGCTGATTAGAACAGTTTAGTCTCATATTCACTTAAGACTCTCAATTTACGCAACTGTCTTACTATTGTTGTCCGTTGTCATGGAATTAGTGAATCTTTAAAACTCGAAACATACTTTAAAGGCTGAATCCTAACATCTTCAAAATGCTCACATCACAGAAAAAAACTATATTTTAAGGAGTTTTTGTTTACAGCAACATTGATTTGCAAAAGAATTTGCCTCTTCCCCTCAGTACGCACATGTTTATAAAAATCAGACATAAATTTCATGCATTTTGGATGGGGCTTGCTATCCATTCTTGCGGATGAACTGATGAAAGGGACCTTTCTGACCCCCTCACATCTTTCAACAAAAAATGAAGGCGGAACTTAATTCTGTTCTTAATTTCATCATAAAGAATATTCCAAACTATATTCATGCACTGTAGAGCTGTAGGTGATGACGCTTCCGACTGACGGCACAATTATTAGCGGTCTGCCACCCCCCCCCTCTTCCCCTGTAAGTCTCTGGCATGCACCTGCCTAGACTGAATTGCTTGCGAAACTCGATATGTAGGCCTAACATAGATAAGACGGTTAACTTTATTCTACTTACTGTTGAAATATCGTGCAGAAATACACATTTTCCGTTTTAAAATCTTCTCCACGATTAGAATATCTAAAAGGAATCACTTCAAGTGGTCCACTGCATAAGGAAAGGGGAGAGAGAGCGAGAAAGAGGGAGAGAGGGGGAGGGAGAAAGAGAGGGAGAAAGAAATTTGAATGTCTGTTCGTTAATCCTGTCTTCCGTTCTGATTGTTTTTGTTTACGTATATGTTCATCACGTTTGAACGCTACATAACGATGTTACGTAACAGAATAATAGAAAATTAGTAAACGTGTAGAAATCAGTGCCACGTTTTATTAGTACGAATTCTAGCTTTAATTTCATCTTTTATCGCATAAGACTTGACAAATTCGAGTTTATAAATTGTGGTGACGTCATACACGGAATCACTCTTTCTATCAATCAATCTTTTTGGAGCCTGCTGATTAGAACAGTTTAGTCTCATATTCACTTAAGACGCCAATTTACGCAACTGCCGTACTATTGTTGTCCGTTGTCATGGAATCAGTAAATCTTTAAAACTGGAAACATACTTTAAAGGCTGAATCCTAACATCTTCAAAATGCTCACATCACAGAATAAAACTATATTTTAAGGAGTTTTTGTTTGACAGCAACATTGATTTGCAAAAGAATTTGCCTCTTCCCTTACACACATGTTTATGAAAATCAGACATAAATTTCATGCATTTTGGATGGGGCTTGCTATCCATTCTCGCGGATGAACTGATGAAAGGGACCTTTCTGACCCCCTCACATCTTTCAACAAAAAAATGAAGGCGGAACTTAATTCTGTTCTTAATTTCATCATAAAGAATATTCCAAACTATATTCATGCACTGTAGAGCTGTAGGTGATGAAGCTTCCGGCTGACGGCACAATTATTAGCGGTCTGCCACCCCCTCTTCCCTGTAAGTCTCTGGCATGCACCTGCCTATACTGAAATGCTTGCGAAACTCGATATGTAGGCCTAACATAGATAAGACGGTTAACTTTATTCTACTTACTGTTGAAATATCGTGCAGAAATTCACATTTCCCGTTTTAAAATCTTCTCCACGATTAGAATATCCAAAAGGAATCACTTCAAGTGGTCCACTGCGTAAGGAAAGGGGAGAGAGAGCGAGAAAGAGGGAGAGAGGGGGAGGGAGAAAGAGAGAGAGAAAGAAATTTGAATGTCTGTTCGTTAATCCTGTCTTCCGTTCTGATTGTTTTTGTTTATGTATATGTTCATCACGTTTGAACGCTACATAACGATGTTACGTAACAGAATAATAGAAAATTAGTAAACTGTGTAGAAATCAGTGCCACGTTTTGATAATACGAATTCTATCTTTAATTTCATCTTTTATCGCATAAGACTTGACAATTTCGAGTTTATAAATTGTGGTGACGTCATACACGGAATCACTCTTTCTATCGATCAATCTTTTTGGAGCCTGCTGATTAGAACAGTTTAGTCTCATATTCACTTAAGACTCTCAATTTACGCAACTGCCGTACTATTGTTGTCCGTTGTCATGGAATCAGTAAATCTTTAAAACTGGAAACATACTTTAAAGGCTGAATCCTAACATCTTCAAAATGCTCACATCACAGAATAAAACTATATTTTAAGGAGTTTTTGTTTGACAGCAACATTGATTTGCAAAAGAATTTGCCTCTTCCCCTCAGTACGCACATGTTTATAAAAATCAGACATAAATTTCATGCATTTTGGATGGGGCTTGCTATCCATTCTTGCGGATGAACTGATGAAAGGGACCTTTCTGACCCCCTCACATCTTTCAACAAAAAATGAAGGCGGAACTTAATTCTGTTCTTAATTTCATCATAAAGAATATTCCAAACTATATTCATGCACTGTAGAGCTGTAGGTGATGACGCTTCCGACTGACGGCACAATTATTAGCGGTCTGCCACCCCCCCCCTCTTCCCCTGTAAGTCTCTGGCATGCACCTGCCTAGACTGAAATGCTTGCGAAACTCGATATGTAGGCCTAACATAGATAAGACGGTTAACTTTATTCTACTTACTGTTGAAATATCGTGCAGAAATTCACATTTCCCGTTTTAAAATCTTCTCCACGATTAGAATATCCAAAAGGAATCACTTCAAGTGGTCCACTGCGTAAGGAAAGGGGAGAGAGAGCGAGAAAGAGGGAGAGAGGGGGAGGGAGAAAGAGAAATAGAAAGAAATTTGAATGTCTGTTCGTTAATCCTGTCTTCCGTTCTGATTGTTTTTGTTTACGTATATGTTTCCATCACGTTTGAACGCTACATAACGATGTTACGTAACAGAATAATAGAAAATTAGTAAACTGTGTAGAAATCAGTGCCACGTTTTATTAGTACGAATCTTTAATTTAATCTTTTATCGCATAAGACTTGACAAATTCGAGTTTATAAATTGTGGTGACGTCATACACGGAATCACTCTTTCTATCGATCAATCTTTTTGGAGCCTGCTGATTAGAACAGTTTAGTCTCATATTCACTTAAGACTCTCAATTTACGCAACTGCCGTACTATTGTTGTCCGTTGTCATGGAATCAGTGAATCTTTAAAACTCGAAACATACTTTAAAGGCTGAATCCTAACATCTTCAAAATGCTCACATCACAGAAAAAAACTATATTTTAAGGAGTTTTTGTTTACAGCAACATTGATTTGCAAAAGAATTTGCCTCTTCCCCTCAGTACGCACATGTTTATAAAAATCAGACATAAATTTCATGCATTTTGGATGGGGCTTGCTATCCATTCTTGCGGATGAACTGATGAAAGGGACCTTTCTGACCCCCTCACATCTTTCAACAAAAAATGAAGGCGGAACTTAATTCTGTTCTTAATTTCATCATAAAGAATATTCCAAACTATATTCATGCACTGTAGAGCTGTAGGTGATGACGCTTCCGACTGACGGCACAATTATTAGCGGTCTGCCACCCCCCCCCCCCCCCCTTCCCCTTTCCCTGTAAGTCTCTGGCATGCACCTGCCTAGACTGAATTGCTTGCGAAACTCGATATGTAGGCCTAACATAGATAAGACGGTTAACTTTATTCTACTTACTGTTGAAATATCGTGCAGAAATACACATTTTCCGTTTTAAAATCTTCTCCACGATTAGAATATCTAAAAGGAATCACTTCAAGTGGTCCACTGCATAAGGAAAGGGGAGAGAGAGCGAGAAAGAGGGAGAGAGGGGGAGGGAGAAAGAAATTTGAATGTCTGTTCGTTAATCCTGTCTTCCGTTCTGATTGTTTTTGTTTACGTATATGTTCATCACGTTTGAACGCTACATAACGATGTTACGTAACAGAATAATAGAAAATTAGTAAACGTGTAGAAATCAGTGCCACGTTTAGATAATACGAATTCTATCTTTAATTTCATCTTTTATCGCATAAGACTTGACAATTTCGAGTTTATAAATTGTGGTGACGTCATACACGGAATCACTCTTTCTATCGATCAATCTTTTTGGAGCCCGCTGATTAGAACAGTTTAGTCTCATATTCACTTAAGACTCTCAATTTACGCAACTGCCGTACTATTGTTGTCCGTTGTCATGGAATCAGTGAATCTTTAAAACTCGAAACATACTTTAAAGGCTGAATCCTAACATCTTCAAAATGCTCACATCACAGAATAAAACTATATTTTAAGGAGTTTTTGTTTGACAGCAACATTGATTTGCAAAAGAATTTGCCTCTTCCCTTACACACATGTTTATGAAAATCAGACATAAATTTCATGCATTTTGGATGGGGCTTGCTATCCATTCTCGCGGATGAACTGATGAAAGGACCTTTCTGACCCCCTCACATCTTTCAACAAAAAAATGAAGGCGGAACTTAATTCTGTTCTTAATTTCATCATAAAGAATATTCCAAACTATATTCATGCACTGTAGAGCTGTAGGTGATGAAGCTTCCGGCTGACGGCACAATTATTAGCGGTCTGCCACCCCCTTCCCTGTAAGTCTCTGGCATGCACCTGCCTATACTGAAATGCTTGCGAAACTCGATATGTAGGCCTAACATAGATAAGACGGTTAACTTTATTCTACTTACTGTTGAAATATCGTGCAGAAATTCACATTTCCCGTTTTAAAATCTTCTCCACGATTGAAAAATCCAAAAGGAATCACTTCAAGTGGTCCACTGCGTAAGGAAAGAGGAGAGAGAGCGAGAAAGAGGGAGGGAGAAAGAGAGAGACAAAGAAATTTGAATGTCTGTTCGTTAATCCTGTCTTCCGTTCTGATTGTTTTTATTTACGTATATGTTTCTATCACGTTTGAACGCTACATAACGATGTTACGTAACAGAATAATAGAAAATTAGTAAACTGTGTAGAAATCAGTGCCACGTTTTAATAATACCAGTTCTATCTTTAATTTCATCTTTAATCGCATAAGACTTGACAATTTCGAGTTTATAAAATGTGGTGACGTCATACACGGAAACACTTTTTCTATCAATCAATCTTTTTGGAGCCTGCTGTTTACAGCAGTTTAGTCTCATATTCACTTAAGACTCAATTTACGCAACTGCCGTACTATTGTTGTCCGTTGTCATGGAATCAGTGAATCTTTAAAACTCGAAACATACTTTAAAGGCTGAATCCTAACATCTTCAAAATGCTCACATCACGGAATAAAACTATATCTTAAGGAGTTTTTGTTTGACAGCAACATTGATTTGCAAAAGTATTTGCCTCTTCCCCTCAGTACACACATGTTTATGAAAATCAGACATAAATTGTATGCATTTTGGATGGGGCTTGCTATCCATTCTCGCGGATGAACTGATGAAAGGGACCTTTCTGACCCCCTCACATCTTTCAACAACAAAAATGAAGGCGGAAGTTAATTCTGTCCTTAATTTCATCATAAAGAATATTCCAAACTATATTCGTGCACTATAGAGCTTTAGGTGATGAAGCTTCCGGGTGCCTGCACAATTATTAGCGGTCTGCACTCCCCCCCCCCCGCCAACTCCCCCTCTCCCCGGAAGTCTCTGGCATGCACCTGCCTATACTGACATGCTTGCGAAACTCGATATGTAGGCCTAACATAGATAAGACGATAAACTTTATTGTACTTACTGTTGAAATATCGTGCAGAAATTCACATTTCCCGTTTTAAAATCTTCTCCACGATTAGAATATCCAAAAGGAATCACTTCAAGTGGTCCACTGCGTAAGGAAAGGGGAGAGAGAGCGAGAAAGAGATAGAGGGGGAGGGAGAAAGAGAGATAGAAAGAAATTTGAATGTCTGTTCGTTAATCCTGTCTTCCGTTCTGATTGTTTTTGTTTACGTATATGTTTCTATCACGTTTGAACGCTACATAACGATGTTACGTAACAGAATAATAGAAAATTAGTAAACTGTGTAGAAATCAGTGCCACGTTTTAATAATACGAATTCTATCTTTAATTTCATCTTTAATCGCATAAGACTTGACAAATTCGAGTTTATAAAATGTGGTGACGTCATACACGGAAACACTCTTTCTATCAATCAATCTTTTTGGAGCCTGCTGATTACAGCAGTTTAGTCTCATATTCACTTAAGACTCAATTTACGCAACTGCCGTACTATTGTTGTCCGTTGTCATGGAATCAGTGAATCTTTAAAACTCGAAACATACTTTAAAGGCTGAATCCTAACATCTTCAAAATGCTCACATCACGGAATAAAACTATATTTTAAGGAGTTTTTGTTTGACAGCAACATTGATTTGCAAAAGAATTTGCCTCTTCCCCTCAGTACACACATGTTTATGAAAATCAGACTTAAATTTCATGCATTTTGGATGGGGCTTGTTATCCATTCTCGCGGATGAACTGATGAAAGGGACCTTTCTGACCCTCTCACATCTTTCAACAATAAATGAAGGCGGAACTTAATTCTGTTCTTAATTTCATCATAAAGAATATTCCAAACTATATTCATGCACTGTAGAGCTGTAGGTGATGAAGCTTCCGGCTGACGGCACAATTATTAGCGGTCTGCCACCCCCTTCCCTGTAAGTCTCTGGCATGCACCTGCCTATACTCTAATGCTTGCGAAACTCGATATGTAGGCCTAACATAGATAAGACGGTTAACTTTATTCTACTTACTGTTGGAATATCGTGCAGAAATTCACATTTCCCGTTTAAAAATCTTCTCCACGATTAAAATATCCAAAAGGAATCACTTCAAGTGGTCCACTGCGTAAGGAAAGGGGAGAAAGAGCGAGAAAGAGAGAGAGGGGGATGGGGAAAGAGAAAGAGAGAAGAAAATTTGAATGTCTGTTCGTTAATCCTGTCTTCCGTTCTGACTGTTTTTGTTTACGTATATATTTCCATCACGTTTGAACGCTACATAACGATGTAACGTAACAGAATAATAGAAAATTAGTAAACTGTTGAAATCAGTGCCACGTTTTAATAATACCAATTCTATCTTTAATTTTTCATCTTTTATCGCATAAGACTTGACAATTTCGTGTTTATAAATTGTTGTGACGTCATACACGGAATCACTCAGATTCTTCAGCACCAAATTAAAACTTTGACTGAAGTATATATTTGATGACAATGGGCCATTGGACTGTCCAATTAAAAAAGAAGCTACGTTATCTATTTAGGATTTTTCATTCAGTTTGTATATATCTTTCTCTATCATCATCAGTGCCGTTGCGAGGACTGACAACGTGTGTGTGACGGCGTGGGTTTGAGTGGTAAAAGAAAGGGGGAGGGAATATATACTTGATGACGGGGACAAACTGCGATTTGGACAACTACTATGGTGAAGGGAAGGGGTAATAACCTTAGTCATATACACAGACCTACATTTTATAAGGAATCCCTCCCTCCTGATAGAGGGGTCAAATAATATTTAAAATTTTCACTTAAACCATACCCCAGCAGCTAACGTAGTATAACCTGAAAACCACCGGCAGATCACAAGGAAACAACTACTGATTGAAGAAATGTTCTCTAATTTTAATAAGTTGTTAAGGAATAGGTTGTTTGCCGCCTAACTTTACTCTAAGTTGTGCCCCTATATGGTTGACGCAGTTTAGTTACTTTGTTTTTCTTTATCGAACAACGTAACGTTTTAGAAAATTTTCAAAACTTCTTAAGGATATGGGTGGAAGGAACATGCCCTTTCTCAGATATGTTTCATACTAGGCCCCAGGCTAGTTGTAGGTTTTGTTTCTTTTTGGAGCCTGCTGATTAGAGCAGTTTAGTCTCATTTTTACTTAAGACTCTCAATTTACGCAACTGCCGTACTATTGTTGTCCGTTGTCATGGAATCAGTGAATCTTTAAAACTCGAAACATACTTTAAAGGCTGAATCCTAACATCTTCAAAATGCTCACATCACGGAATAAAACTATATTGGCCTTGTAAGGAGTTTTTGTTTGACAGCAACATTGATTTGCAAAAGAATTTGCCTCTTCCCCTACACACATGTTTATGAAAATCAGACATAAATTTCATGCATTTTGGATGGGGCTTGCTATCCATTCTCGCGGATGAACTGATGAAAGGGACCTTTCTGACCCTCTCACATCTTTCAACAAAAAATGAACGCGGAACTTAATTCTATCCTTAATTTCATCATAAAGAATATTTCAAACTATATTCGTGCACTGTAGAGCTGTAGGTGATGAAGCTTCCGACTGACGGCACAATTATTAGCGGTCTGCCCCCCCCTTCCCCCCCCCCCTCTCTTTCCTGGAAGTCTCTGGCATGCACTTGCCTATACTGAAATGCTTGCGAAACTCGATATGTAGGCCTAACATAGATAAGACGGTTAACTTTATTCTACTTACTGTTGAAATATCGTGCAGAAATTCACATTTCCAGTTTAAAAATCTTCTCCACGAGTAAATTATTCTAAAGGAATCACTTGAAGTTGTCCACTGCGTAAGGAAAGGATGGGGGGGGTGGAGAGCAAGAAAATTGAATGTCTGTTCGTTAATCCTATGTCTTCCGTTCTGATCTTTTTTGCTTACGTATGTGTTTCCATGAAGTTTGAACGAGACATAACAATTTAACGTAATAGAATATGCGTGCGTACCTTTTACGCGCTTTTATGCTGTGCACGTACATATAGTTGAACATTCCAAAGGAAGTAAAAGTGTAAAAGTTGTATACAATATCATCTGCGTTATTTAGCGCTACTACCGTATTCATAGAAGAATTGCACGCGACGCTGAAAACGCACGATATAAGCGCCATATGCGGCGCATATCAGACGTAAGATATATACGTACTTTGGACGACAAGGATTGTTTCATGAGAAACTTATGGCTGATGATTGGACAGGAAACAAAAATACCGTGCGTGGAGAAATTTTTGTGGGGTACTTTTGGATGTGTCGTTATACGCACTGAATCCCACCATCTGGCCTAGCCTGGGCTGAAACGCCATCGAAAAGGAATGGCAAAAATGAAGCGTATTTTTCAGAGCGCAGACTGTTTCGCTTTTGACTTCTGATTAAATAATTACGCAGCTACATGTTGAGCAATTTAAACTCCTTTTACTAGCACATTATCGTGTGTATGTACCGCGGCTTGACGCATAAATGGGCATTAACGAAGTAAAAGAGTGATGAAAACAAGCTCGCAGTTCTTCATTTACCAGCTAAGAAAGACATGCTTTACAGGCTATTATCTTAGCGCTCGTGTACAAACTGGACAAACTGACAGAATACGTATTTCACATGACTTTTAAGGAGAATCAAGACGTTTGAGTACGATTCATGAGCTTATCTATCACGCAACGTTCTTTTAAACGGTTTGCGCGAGTTCTGAGTATACGACACGCGTATGGATTTTTTGCGTGTGGCGTTATTCACGTTGTAAACCTGTTCCTGGTGTAGGTGGAGGGGTACTAGAGGAATAGTTTCCGGAAGTAAAGGCAAATGTGCATGTATATCGAAAAGCGTACTTATTGTTTCGTTTCTTATCCCTGGCAGGTGGGTGGATGACTACTTACCCAGTGCGCGGCGCATTTTAAATTTTACGCGCTTTTAAATGCTGTGAAAGAATAATATACTGGTAGAAAATCAATGCACTGTGTAGAAATCAGTGTCGCGTTTTAATAATACCAATTGTATCTTTATTTTAATCTTTTATCGCATAAGACTTGATAATTTTGAGTTTATAAATTGTGGTGACGTCATACACGGGGAGAAGGGGGGGGGGGCAGTGGCGGATCTAGGATTTGTAAAAGGGCGTGGCCAGGAAGAGCATGAAAGGGTGATTTTAAGTTGTGGGAAGATATTGCCGCGTTAGTGGCAATACGAGCCCGAAGCGCGAGACGTTCTGCGTGGGCTTCAGGGGCCCGCTGAAGGGTATCCATGAGCAAAGCCCCGATGGGATCCATGGGGTGAATACCTTGGATGCTTCTGGGATATCTAATACTTAAGGGTTTAAATTGGCCTCAAAATGACTCAAAACATGCTTGATGTTCAAATACATTTTACTCTTAATTTGTCAAAAGTGTGGGATGTTTAACCACCCCCACCCCACGTCCTTAATCTACGCCCGTGGTGGCCGACGTATGGAGATTTTACTAATTATTGAAAGACTAAGCTCCTATTTATAACCCTGGATGTAAGTCCCTGTGTGAAAGGTGAGGATGTCATACATCCTTCTGATTCCCCCAAAAAGTTATCCCAATTTGTTGTTTTAAAACATGGGAGGATCGTCAATGATTTAATATAAAAGCAAGTTCGGTGTATACTTAGCTTACGTTACGTTTAGCTAGCTCTGCGATCTGAAATGACTAACAAGCCGTGTGTACATACTTAATGACAATCGGGCATACTTGCAATTTTGTTAGAAGAAGCACTAAAGTAATAGCACATCTATTCTAAGTCTATTACTGTATAAACTTTTAACCCTTGGTGTTCACTCTACCAGTTCGCCTACCATGATTTTGATTAATTCACACTAAAAGATAAAATTATAGAATTCTTATTACTCAGGAAATATCATATGCGAGGAAGCGTATGAAACTATTGTATATTTTGTTGTACCGGAAAAGGGGGGGGGGGGTGCCTAGCCACCCTAGTCACCCCCTTGATCCGCCCATGGGGGAGGGGGAAGGGGTAGAGAGAGAAATAAAATTGAATATATGTTCGTTAATCCTATGCCTTCCGTTCTTACCAGGATTTTCTCTGACTGACTATGATGAGGGGGAAGGGGTAATAACCTCGGTGACATAAACACACCTACATTTTATGATGAATCCCTCCTGACCTGGTCAAATAATATTTTGAAGTTTTCACCTATCTACTCCCCCAGCATCTGACGTAGTATTACCTGAAAACCACCAGCACATCACGAGGAAACAACTACTGATTGAAGAAATTTTCTCTAATTTCAATAAGTTGTTAAGAAATAGGTTGTTTGCCGCCTAACTTTACTCTAAGTTGCGCTCCTATATGGTTGACGCAGTTTAGTACTTTGTTTTTCTTTATCGAACAACGTAACGTTTCAGAAAGTTTTCAAAACTTCTTAAGGATATAATGGAGGCAACATGCTCTTTGTCAGATATGTTTCATACTAGTTGTAGGTTTTTTTGTTTTTTGGAGCCTGCTGATTAGAGTAGTTGAGTCTCCCTTTCAACTAAGACTCTCAATTTACGCAACGGTCGTACTATTGTTCAATTATTCAATCGCCATAAGCCTTGCGGCTCGTTGACGCACTCCTCAGGGTCATTGAATAGGATGTGTCTGGCTGAAGTTTTTGAAGTAGAATTCTGGACCACCCTGCAGTAGCCAGATCAGATGCAGACAATCCACTCCAACTTTTCAGGCCATCCATCCACCTGTCACGAGGGCGCCCAGCTTATCTTTTGGTACCAGAGGGAAGGCCTGACATCATGGGGGCAAGGCCTTTACGTACACAATGTCCATGCCACTTAGCTTGTTGCTCCAGGATTATGTCAGATGAAAAAACCCATCTATTTCCAATCAGATGTTGTAGGTGGTCATTAGAAATTTTGTCAGACCATGTAAGTCCAAGCAGGCGCCGCCAGATTCTTCTACCAAATGCATCAAGAGCTGCCAGGTCATTTTTCTTCATTGTCCAGGTTGATGCACCATATGTAAGTCTGGCCATGACAAGGAACTTAATGAGAAGCATCTTCACCTCTAAGTCAATGTGAGTGGATTTTATGTAACTACACTGGTTAATGCTCTGCTTTGCCATTGCAATGCGGCTTCGTATTTCTGCAGAATCATCAGTGTTGTAGGACAGGACTGAGCCAAGGTAGCGGAATGAAGTGACACGTTTGATTGCAGTACCATTGTATGAAATTGAAAGGTTATCCAGTGTGGGCTGTATTACCATGTACTCAGTTTTATCAGGGTGTAGTTGGAGACCATATTGCGAAGCAATGACACCAAGCGACTGTAGCTGGATTTCTGCATCGTTAGCACTTAGTGCCAGGAGTGCAATATCATCTGCATATCGTAGTTTATTGGTAGTGAAGCCTTCAACATCTGGAGGTACAAGATGTTCAGTTGCCCGAGTCCATTCACGCATCATTGCCTCTGTGTAAAGGTTGAAAATAGTTGGCGAGAGAGGACATCCTTGCCGCACTCCAACTGGTGTCTTGAACATTGGTGTACTTAAACCTTTCCATGTCAGGGTGCCCTTAGCTCTGGAGTAAAGGTTAGCAATTAGGCGAAGCACATCAGCAGGGGCATTGAAGTCTTGGAGTACGTCCAACATCTTTGTGTGGATGACACTGTCAAATGCTTTTTTTAAATCAACAAATGTGACGTGGAGGGGTTTCTCTACTGCGATATGAACTTGAGCCATAAGTTTAAAGCGAAATATGGCATCAATTGTAGATCTGCCAGGAAGGAAACCGCATTGGTTGAGGCTGACTTCAACGTTGGCAATAGCTTGGAGTTTATTGAGGAGGAGATACAAAACAATTTTACTGGAGTGACTGATCAAAGCTAGTGTGCGGTAGTTCGAACATGTCCCTAAATCACTCTTTTTGAAGAGTGCCACGTAGGTTGATATTGTAGCTTCCTCTGGCCAGATACCAGTTTTCCAAATCTCTTTAACTGCTACATGAATAGGTGTTAAGACTGATGTATCCTTGCAGGCTTCCTTAAGGAAATCAGCTTGAAGTTCATCACATCCAGGAGCTTTATTACTTTTAAGCATCTTTATAGCCTGCACTGTGTCGGATAGTGATGGGAGAGAAACTTCGCAGGCAATGTATGGAGTTGTAGAAACTACTGGAAGGTTGGATCTAAACAGTAGCCGAGAGTAATCATGCCAACGGGCAACTTCTTCCTCTGTAGATTTGAGTGAGTGACCAATAGCACTTTTAACGGTGGGGGTGGGTGAAGCGTTGGTGAGAGTAATACGTCTGGTTATTTCAAACAAGGATTTGCTGTCATTGCAGTGAAAAGCTTCATTCATGCAATCAGACTGTGTTTTCAGCCAGTTGTGGAGGTCTCTTTTACAAGCTCTTCTTGTGGCATTACGGAGCTGGTTGTAGTCTTCTGAGCCCATTTTAAAAGCTTTGTGCTTGCGGCTGATGAGATTGAGAGTGTCTTCTGTGAGAAAAGGCTTCTTCTTTATGGTCTTTGTGTGGCCACACGTTGTAGTTGCTGACTCTTTTACTGTGGTTGTAATTTCAGATAAGTCAGAATGAGCACCAATATGCATTGCAACATTCTCACGGAAACAACGAGCGACATCAGGATTACATAAGGCACTAATATTAGGTCTGGCCACATGCGTTTTCCTAGAAGGAGAGCTGAATTTTTGCTTAATATTGCACAAAAGGAGACGGTGGTCAGTGTCAAAAGAAGCAAAGAAGGTGCGGCAATCAGTTATGCAGTTGCGAATGGATTGTGGGACAAGGATGAAATCAATCACATTCTTGGCATTGCCTGCTCTACTTATCCAAGTAATTTTTTGAAGAGGTCTTTTACAGAACCAAGTATTAGCAGCTGTAAGCTTGTAAAATGTGCAGAAATCCAACAGACGAGTGCCGCGCGTTTTACGCACTCCAAGTGTGTGGGGACCAATCACATCAGGATCGTCTCGACTGGATCCAAGTTTAGCATTGAAATCACCAGCAATAATCAGGATATCATCTTTTGATGATCTTGAGTGGATGAAGGACTCTAGTTGCTCATAGAAAGTATCTACCATGTCATCAGCTGCTGTAGATGTAGGGGCATAGACTGCTACAACGAGGAGGCAACCTTTCCTCAGTTTGACACGAACTGCCATAAGCCTGTCAGAGATGCATTCCACTGAAACCACGGCTGTCAGCGCTCTGCGAGAAAGCAGAACACCAACACCAGCATAGTGGTTTTGTCCACCAGATAGAATAAGTCGACCATCAAGTCTGGTCTCCTGTCCAATGTTGTGGGTCTCAGCAAGCGCAATAAGATCGTAACTGTATGTTTTGAGAGTGCCTTCTAAATGTTCAGCAGCCAATGAGGTATTGAGTGTTGTTACATTCCAACAGCCGATAGTAAAATAAAGACGTTGTCGACCACAGGAACCACGTCGCCTCGGCTTCATACTTTCCGTTGCAGGCTTTAAATACGACGCGTCATTAGACAAAGTATGCGCATCAACAGCTTCTTCTTCCCGAGTAGCATTACAGACGGAGTAGTTGCTCGGGGGCCTCAAACCACCACGACATAACATATTGACATTATTGTGATTCATAACATATAGGAGTGTTTATCAGCTAAAGAACAGAGGGGGCGCTAATCCTCACCTCTGGGTGCTTTTATCATGGCATCAACTCTAGCTAGCTGGCCGTTGGCTCAAAAGGAGCTCATCCGCCCTTTGCAGGTATTGTATTTAATCCTACCGGGCTGCTAACCACCCACCACACCCAAAAGGGGTGGGGGAGCCGGTTTAGTCGCCGACTACTCGACCATGAGACAGGTTGTACTGGATTACATGGTACCAGTAGCAGGAAAAATTGACCTGACACTATTGTTGTCCGTTGTCAAGGTATCAGTGAATCTTTGAGACTTGAAACATACTTTAAAGGCTGAATCTTAACATCTTCAAAATGCTCAAATTACGGATTCAAAATATATTTTAAAGAGTTTTTGTTAATCAGCATTATTGATTGCATACAAATTTTCCTCTTCCCCGACACACATGTTTATGAAAATCAGACATAATTTGCATCCATGATGAATGGATCTTGCTATCCATCCTTGCGGATAAACTGTGAAAGGAATTATTCTGACCCCCTCACATCTTTCAACAAAAAATGAAGGCGGAACTTAATTCTATCCTTAATTTCATCATAAAGAATATTCCAAACTATTTTCATGCACTGTAGAGATGTAGGTGATGAAACTTCCGGCACAATTATTAGAGGTCTGCCCCCCCCCCTTCCTTTCCCTCTAGAAGTCTCTGGCATTTACCTGCCTATGCTGAAATGCTTGCGAAACAAGATATGTAGGCCTCACATAGATAACTCGGTTAACTTTATTCTACTTACTGTTGGAATATCGTACAGAAATTCACATTTCCTGTTTAAAAATCTTGTACACGAGTAAAATATCCAAAAGAAATCACTTCAAGTGGTCCACTGCGTAAAGAAAGATGGGAAATAAAGAAAGAAAGAAAATTGAATTTCTGTTTGTTAATCCTATTTCTTACGTTCTGTTCTTTTTTGTTTACGCATATGTTTCTATGAAGTTTGAACGCTACATAACGATGTTACGTAATAGAATAATAGAAAATCAGTGCACTGTGTAGAAATCAGTGCCACGTTTTAATGATACCAATTCTATCTTTAATTTCATCTTTTATCTCATATAAGACTTGACAATTTTGAATTTATAAATTGTGGTGACGTGATACACGGAATCACTAATATTCTTTAGAACCAAATACAAACTTTGACTGAAGTATATCAGTATATTCGACGACAATGGGCCGTTGGGCTGTTCAATTGAAAAGAAGTTACGTTATCTGTGTAAGATTTTCCCTTCAGTTTGTATATATCTTTTTCTATCATCATCAGTGCCGTAACAACGCGTGTGTGACGGGTGGAATTGGGTGGTAGAAGGAGGGAGTAGGGGTGAATTTTAGACGTAATGACGGGATCAAACTGCGATTTGGACCAATACTATGATAAAGGGGAAGGGGTAATAACCTCGGTGACATAAACAGACCTACAATTTATAATGAATCCCTCCTGATCGAGGGTCAAATATTTTGAAGGCTTCACTTAAGTACTCCCCCAGCAGCTGACGTAGTATACCCTGAACACCACCAGCGGATCACGAGGAAACAACTACTGATTGAAGAAATTTTCTCTAATTCTAAAGTTGTTAAGGAATAGGTTGTCTGCAGCCTAACTTTACTCAAAGTTGCGCCTCTATATGGTTGACGAAGTTTAGTTACTTTATTTTTCTTTATCAAACAACGTCAGTGACCTTTCAGAGAGTTTTCAAACATTCTTAAGGATATGGGTGGAAGCAACGTATCTCAGATATGTTTCATACTACTTGTAAGTTGTTTTTCCTTTTCTTTTTGGAGCCTGCTGATTAGAGTAGTTTAGTCTCCTTTTCACTTAAGACTCTTAATTTAGGCAACGGCCGTACAATTTGTGTCCGTTGTCGGAGTATTAGTGAATCTTTGAGACTCAAAACATACTTTAAAGGCTAAATCTTCACATCTTCAAAATGCTCAAATTACGGAATAAAACTATATTTTAAGGAGTTTTTATTAGTCAGCAACATTGATTTCCATAAAAAAATTACCTCTTCCCCGACACACATGTTTATGAAAATCATACTTCAATTTCATCCGTGCTGGATGGTTCTTGCTATAATTCTCGCGGATGAACTGATGAAAGGGACCTTTCTGACCCCGTTACATCTTACAGTCTTACAACAAAAGATGAAGGCAGAACTTAATTCTCTCCTTAATTTGATCATAAAGAATATTCCAAATTATTTCCATGCACTGTAGTGCTGTAGGTGATGAAGCTGCCGGCACAATTATTAGCGGTTCTCCTCCCCCCCCCCCTCCCCCTCTGAAGGTCTCTGGCATTCACCTGCCTATGCTGAAATGCTTGGGAAACTCGATGTATAGGCCTAACATAGATAAGACGATTAACTTTATTCTGCTTACTGTTGGAATATCGTACAGAAATTCACATTTCCCGTTTAAAAATCTTGTCCACGACTAAAATATCCAAAAGAGATCACTTTAAGTGGTCCAATGCGTAAGAAAGGCGAGAAATTGAGAGAGAAAGAAAATTAAATGTCTGTTCGTTAATCCTATTTCTTACGTTTTCTTCTTTTTTTGTTTACGCATATGTTTCCATGAAGTTTGAATGCTACATAAAGATGTTACGTAATAGAATAATAGAAAATCAGTGCACTGTGTAGAAATCAGTGCCACGTTTTAATAATACCAATTCTATCTTTAATTTCATCTTTTATTGCATAAGACTTGGCAATTGTGAGTTTTTAAATTGTGGTGACGTGTGACACGGAATATCTAATATTCTTTAGAACCAAATACAAACTTTAACTAAAGTATATCATTATATTCGATGACAATGGGCCGTTGGGCTGTCCAATTGAAAAAAAGTTACGTTATCTATGTAAGGTTTTTCCTTCAGTTTGTATATATCTTTCTTTATCATCATCAGTGTCGTAGCCAGGACTGACAACGCGAGTGTGACGGCTGGAATTGGGTGGTGGAGGGAGAGGGTGGGGTGAATTTTAGACGCGATGACGGGGTCAAACTGCGATTTGGACAACTACTATGATGAGGAAAAGGGGTAATAACCTCAGTCACATACACAGTCCTACATTTTATAATGAATCCCTCCTGATCGAGGGGTCATATAATATTGTGAAGTTTTCACTTAACCACTCCCCCAGCAGCTGACGTAAAATAACCTGGAAACCACCAGCACATCACGAGGAAACAACTACTGATTAAAGAAATTTTCTGTAATTCCAATAAGTTGTTAAGAATTAGGCTGTCTGCCGCCTAACTCTACTCTAATTTGCGCTCCTATATGGTTTACGCAGTTTAGTTATTTTGTTTTTCTTTATCGAACAACGTAACGTTTTAGAGAGTTTTCAGAAATTCTTAAGGATTTGGTGAATCCAACATGCCTTTTCTTAGACATGTTTCATACGAGTTTCTTTTCTTTTTGGAGCCTGCTGATTAGAGTATTTTAGTCTCCTTTTCACTTAAAACTCAATTTACGGAACGGCCGTACTATTGTTGTTTGTTGTCATAGTATCAGTGAATCTTTGAGACTCGAAACGTACTTTAAAGGATGCATCTGAACATCTTTAAAATGCTCAAATTACGGAATAAAACTATATATGAAGTTTTTGTTAGTCAGCAACATTGAATTCCATACAAATTTGATTCTTCCCCGACACACATGTTTATGAAAATCAGACATAAATGTCATCCATGTTGGATGGGTCTTCCTATCCATTCTCGCGGATGAACTGATTTAAGTTACCTTTCTGACCCCGTCACATCTTACAACAAAAGAAGAAGACAGAACTTAATTCTCTCCTTAATTTGAACATAAAGAATATTCCAAACTATATTTATGCACTGTAGAGCTGTTGGTGATAAAGCTGCCTGCATAATTAATAGCGCTCTGCCCTCCCCTCCCCCTGAAGTCTCTGGCATTCACCTAAGTATGCTGAAATGCTTGCGAAACTTGATATGTAGGCATAACATAGATAAGACGGTTAACTTTATTTTACTTACTGTTGGAATATCGTGCAGAAATTCATATTTCCCGTTTAAAAATCTTCTTCACGAGTAAAATATCCAGAAGGAATAACTGCAAGTGGTCCACTACGTAAGGAAAGAGGAGCAATAGAGAGAGAAAGAAATTTGAATGTCTGTTCGTTAATCCTATGTCTTCCGTTCTGTGTCTTCCGTTCTGATCATTTTTGTTTACGCATATGTTTCCATAAAGTTTGAACGCTACATAACGATATTACGTAATAGAATATGCGTGCGCACCTTATACTCGTTTTTATGCTGTGCACCTACATATACTTAAACTTTCCGAAATAGTGTAAAAGTTGTATGCAATATCATCTACGTTATTTAACGCTACTACCGCATTCATAGAGGAATTGCACGCGACGCTGAAAACGCACGATATAAGCGCCATATGCGGCGCATATCAGACCTAAGATATATACGTACTTTGAAGGACATGGATTGTTTCGTCAGCAACCTATGGCCGATGATTGGACAAGAAAAAAAAATACCGTGTGTGGAGAAATGTTTGTAGGGTACTTTTGGATGTGTCGTCATACGCACTGAATACCACCATCTGGCCTAACCTGGCTGAGACGCCGTCAAAAAGGAATGGCAAAAAAGAAGCGTATTTTGCAGAGCGCAGACTGTTTCGTGACTAGTTTTTGACTTGTGATTGGATAATTACGCAGCTACAGGTTGAGCATTTGAAATCCCTTTTTACTACCACTCTACCGTGTGCATGTACCCCGGCTTGACGCATAGATGGGCATTACCGAAGAAAACGTTTGATAAAAAACATAGCGCGCAGTTCTTAATTTACCAGCTAAGAAAGACACGCTTTACAGGCTATCATATTAGCGCTCGTGCGTAAGCTGGACAAACTGACAGAATACTTGACATGACTTTTAAGCAGAATCAAGACATTTGAGTACGATTCGTGAGCTTATGCATCACGCAGCGTTCTTTTTCTGTAATTTTCTGTAATTCCAATGAGTTGTTAAGGAATAGGTTGTCTGCCGCCGAACTTTACTCGAAGTTGCGCAGTTTTGTTACTTTGTTTTTCTTTACAACGTAATGTTTCAGAAATCCTATGTCTTCCGTTCTGATCTTTTTTTGTTTACGCAAATGTGTCCATGAAGTTTCAACGCTACATAGCGATGTTAGGTAATATAATAACAGAAAATCAGTGCAATGTGTAGAAAGCAGTGCCACGTTTGAATAATACCATATCTTTATTTTCATTTTCTATCGCATAAGACTTGTTGCCTCCACCGAATCCTTAAGAAGTTTTGAAAACTTTCTGAATCGTTACGTTATTAGATACAGAAAAGCAAAGTAACTCAATTGCGTGAACCATATAGGAGCGCAACTTAGAGTGAAGTTAAGCGGCAGACAACTTATTGGAATTAGAGAAAATTCTTTAAAAAATAGTTGTTTCCTCGTGATGTGCTGGTGGTTTTCAGGTAATACTACGTCAGCTGCTGGGGGAGTGGTTAAGTGAAAACTTCAAAATATTATTTGACCCCTCGATCAGGAGGGATTCATTATAGAATGTAGGTCTGTGTATGTGACCGATGTTATTACCCCTTCCCCCTCATAATAGTAGTTGTCCAAATCACAGTTTGTCCCCGTCATCGCGTCTACGTTTTATTTAAACGTGAAATGTGAATTTCTGCATGATATTCCAAACAGTAAGTAGAGAAATGTTAACCGTCTTATCTATGTTAGGCCTACACTGAAAAAAAAATCCGTAATTTATACACACAAATAACCGTAAAAACCCTACGGTGAAGAACGCATTCTGCGTGCGACGGTCTTTGACCCATTAAACAGTTAAAGCTGAGATAAAGATTTCAGGGTAAGTTTTTACTTTTCAGGACCGTAAATAATGACTAACTGTCTAATAGAATAGCGCTTTACTGTATATTGACCGTAATTTTTACGTCGAACGAAATCGCATACGTCATTTCCATAGCTACTTGCATATCATTAGGAAGCGCGCCGCTTGCAAGTTCTAAAGATTGAAGGACGCCATTGCTACGCCGCATTGTTTGTCACATTCATCGCCGAATATCTGCGGAATACCTGCCGAATCTCCCTCACTGGTAACAAATCACATGTTGTTCTTTATCTCACATGTATAAACAAGTGAAAAGTATTGCAACTGTTTGGTTTTTTGAGTAATTATTGTGGATTTCATTCAGTTTACATTTTCTTGTGCTGCAGTGTGCTATGCCAATAAGATAGGCTAGGACAAAGCACTAACCACTACACCACGGAGGTCTGGTGTAAAAAGTGTGTAAGTAAAACATCATAACATAAGTATTATGATCATAATATTAAAGCTAAACTCGAGTACGCCTAGGCCTAATTATTCTTCAAACCAAACTCCATAAGGTGAACTGAGATTCCAGTCTGGATTTTCTCATGGTATTTTGTAGTAAATTATGTGGTAAGGACTACACTGCCAGGATCTATCTTTGGAAGTTTGTTACGTTCGCCCACTAGGTCGTTGACTTTGTGTACACTAGCACTAGAAAAATGTAGGTACATTTCGCTAAACATTTACCCATTTGTAAAGGAAGATGTTACTAGAAGACTTCAAATAAAGACATAGGCCTAGACCTAGAAAGTTTAAACTTTAAGAAACATAACATATATTTCTTTCAGCAGAATTTAAGGTGTAGAAAAATACTACAACAAAAGTTACCGAAACAGCGCACAAAATTCGTTGCGGCTAACGTCAAATCAATGGCAAGTTAAATTTCCATAGTCTATGTATGGGTCGTAGTTGACTGTGTGAGGCCGATAAAGGAAACGTACGGCTTGAAACACAGTACACTGAAGTTGACTAGGTCTAGTAGCCTAGGCTATGTTATCACTGTGCTTCAACTTACAAGCTGACGACCACCATTGTCTTCTTGTTGATTTCCTCCAAATATGGAGACACTCATATATTTTCCATATAGAGTGATGTTGTGGGCGGCGGCGCTGAAGGGATTTCAAACTGGTAGCATGGTGGGCCTAGTACAGTAACTATACCATCATCAGCTTCACTCCACAAAGTTTGCTGATTTTAGGTAGGGGCCTATAGGAAAGCGCCTATTGAAAAATAAAAACGCACGCTGAAGCAAAAGTCAATTATATTTAACACGTGTTCAAAAAAAAGTTGCCCTAAAAATTTGAGGCAACTTAAATTTCAGTATCATTATAAATACCAACATACATGAAAATTCATACAGTATGTTTTATACAATCTCACCTGAAAAATAGAAACTTAGTTTGCTTGAGAATATGTCAAAAATTAGTGAAGAAAATAAAATTTCGACCCATTTTGTTTCCGCGTACGTTAAAAACGATAATGTTACGCACAGAAATACATCTTTAGGAACGTGCACGAACGATCGCGCATGCGCATTTTAAATGCCTAGCAGTGTACAGTGAAAAGACCATGTGGTGAGCGTTGATTACGCTTGCGTGCGTTTTTCTGGTACTCATGCTTGGAGAAAAGACACTTACAAAAGTAGATTCTTTAAAATAGCCAACGGATCTGTCAATCTTCGATTACATGAGTACACCCGCGTCAATCGTACATTTGGTTGGTCTGATTACGCAATACTCATGTTGTTGAAGCATTTTGATTTAATTTCGGTCAAAAAATCATCTGTTTTTCTACTTCTGAGGAACAATTTCGCTTAGCTAACCAGCCTATTGAGTTTTTGAGCATCCTAACTACAAGGTAACCTTATTTTTGTAACATTTGGAGGTTATATAGGAAAGCCAGAGTTACTCAAAAAAACAACTTTGAGATCATCGTTAACTTTGCACAAAGAAGTCACCTGAACTTTCCCCGTCTAGGTGGGTCCGAAGTTCATGCACCTAAGGAATATATATAGATTATGTGATTTCTCCTCATTTTATCCATGATAAATTTACAGAAGCTTCATATGTTACTTATCAAGATAAGTATTTTTTTTTGTTTCGGAAGTTCGTGCACCAATAATAAACCTATGCAACTTTTGGCCGCTGTACCAGTTAAGCGTAAAGCAAGGCTTGAAAGAAAATACGGGAAGAAAACATTTGAAAATACTAATTTCCAAATTGCATATTCATTGAAAATATGGCCAGCAACGCTAAGCTCTAGTGAGCCACCATGTCATTAAAGTGCTATGGGCCATTATGCAACGGATATGAAACATCACCGAAACAAAAAACTACCGAATTTCCGATGACTACCAACTTATTTCCTTACCTTGTAAACATGAAAAACTTAAGTTCTCCGTATTTAATCAAATGATTATATCACTAAGTAAAACTTGCACTTATCAGTTTTATGACTCACCCCTACTACCCCCGTCAATGTCAGTCAAAGGTGAGTCATTGACATATGAAATAGTGACTCACATGTGCGTCATTATACCAAATGGTCAGTCACGAGAGTGACACTGGGTGGGTCAACTTACTTCAGACCCATTGACTTTGTACAGAGGTGATTGATGTGGGCTAAGTCTTTTTACAAAAAATATAAGTAACCTAAGTGACTGAGGGTAGCTCAATGTACATGTTTTGTCCACCCACTTTGGTGCAATGACTCAGCTTGTCCGGGGGTGTAGGTGAGTTTGACAAGTGCAATATTGCTAGAAATGTGTCAGAAACATTATTTTCTCGAAGTTGTGGCTCTGTGGTCTTTTACAGGAAAATTCCTGCATAGAACTGAATTTTCTACGCTAAGCATTGTTACGCATACGCATACACAAGTTAGAGAAAGAACAACAAGGGCGAGAAAATTTCACGGGTGTTTTTCACGGGCGTATATAAAGCGCAGGAATTGGATTGCACTGTATGAGCGTTGCAACGCGTATAATGCCATATGGGTATGTACGCACCACGAGGGTGAGATTTTTATAATATTGCGCACGTTTATTCAGAGGTGGAATTCAATTTATTTAAGGAATTAATGCAAATTTCTTGAAGTAAAAGTTTGTTGTTTCGGTGATGTTACATATCCGATGTATAATGGCCCATAACACTGTATTAACGTGGTGGCTTACAAGGTTTGCACTGGATACGTTCCGTAAAGCATCCTTGCTTTTACAATGTAGCCTTGTCGGTACTTCCTTTAGGCGAAGGGTGGAGTTTGTGGATATACATGTATAACTATTTACTTGTACAAATTAAAATATGGGGTTCTCCTCTAAGTATAGAAATATACTTCTGTTAAGTTTTTACACAATTGTCCAGTACAGATATAAATTTAATGTTTTTGTTTGAATTTCCAACTTTACAGCATTTGAGAAGCTGTTCTAAAAATTTCCAGAGGGAAGAGTATCCTTGCAGCCCTAGCTGATGAACTTAAAGACAATCAACGATGAAAACAGCCGACATTTTATACAGGTGTCTCATGTGGTGACGATTCACATTAACAGTTATACTTGATTAGATTTACTTCCTTATAATTATATCGTAAAGCAACAGAGCATCATGTATCACAATATTTTTTTCTCTGTTATTTTTAATTATTGATTTTTAAAAGTTCGGATATTATTAATCATATTTTACATATGTGCATCAGAATTCCAGCTTTGAAATTGGAATTTTTAAATTGTTGAACTTTTCTTAGGAGTATTGTATAGATAAAGTTTCTTCATACATCCATGCAAGATTTATTAATTACTTATTAATCAAAAAATGTTCCATAATAAGAAGTGTTGTTTAAATTTTAAAAGCTGGAAAATGGTTGCCTATTGGTAAATTGTTTTTGCGTGTACATTTATGTGAATTTGAACTGATTTATGCAGGTTTTTGAGGTATGTGTTGAAAATAATGAGGAAATATTCAGATTTCATAGCTAGTAAAACTGATAATACAATTTTGATGACTGCAAAGAAATATTGTCTGTTTGTTTGCTATTTAAATTGACATGTTTGGACTGAAATGAACTTTCTTCAAAGTGGTCGATATAATGTAACTCACAAGGGCCATTGTCCAACAGGCCTGAGGCTGTTACACATGTGACAATTTGCGAAATGGTTCTGGCAAATCCCTGGGAGACCAACATGGTCTGCTAGCGACATTCTCCAGCCCGTTACATGTGTAACATACTGTGGAATGGCCAATTTGCTGGAATTTACTCATGTCTATTTATGCTTAAGGAGGAGTTTTGCTTCAGTGATTAAGAAGATTTCTTAACGTGTTTACTCACAGGGTGAGGGACATATAACAACTTGATTATATAACGCGTTTACCATTGATTCTGGAAGGCATATCGGCGCCGTTCGGCAGCACAAGAAAGGGGTGCCGAACAAAAGACGCACTTAACGCAGTAAGTGCATTAAAAGTTTGCGCTAATCGCGATAACCGTGGGGTAATTTAAACCTTTGCTGAATGTAAAGTGCTGTTCAGCTAAAGCATAAAATATTTCTTATACCACTATGGGTCAGTACAATCTTGAGCAAAAATATTGTCAATTTTCAACATCTGTTAAAAGGCTTTTAAATCCATTAAAAACCATGAAAACAAAATATAAATTGTATATATCTGTGACATACTAGTGCTACATTCCCACATTTTCTCCATCATGTCAACCCATTGTTTTCAATCCTGGGTCACACCACTTTGAACGACATTATCTAATTTTTGCAATTTGGATCGTAATGTTAACCACATCCCTACTTCAATCTCTGAAAATGTGACAAGAAAAGCAGAAATAATATGAGCTGTGCCACCTCTTATACACCACACACATTGCATAAATTGAATATTCTTTAAAAGTTTGATGAATAACAACTAAAGACTAAAAGTCATGTTTGTTGGACGAGTCTGCAGAGCTCGACTGTCCAATATCACACGGCAGCAGGATGGTACGGATAGATGGCAGGATGGCTGAAGTCCACTATCCCTATTCATGCTCATCTTTCGTATTTGAAATTAACCAGCAAAGAATATTTTAACAGGGAATGCAATACTTTCTTTAAAAGCTAAAATTCGTATACTAGGAAAAAGTTGAATAACCTTCAATGGTTTATTCATATTCATGGTTACTATCACAAATTCAAAACCATATGCCATATGCACAAAAAGCATCTTTGTATAGCATACCTATACCTCCTTATGCTTACATCATACACATGCTGCAAACATCGCGTATCACACACATACTATTATTTATCTGTTTATCTTAAATTTCGAATTTGCAAAGGCTCCAAAAAAAAAAAAAAATGCAAATTGAATTATTTGAAAAGAAGTGTGTACACGCATTGTGATTTATACCTGATTTACACAGAAAACTCAAACTGAAGTTTTCTCAGTAGGAATGTTACTTTATCTTCCAGCTTAATTCGATATAGGAGATTACGAATTAATTTTGAGAATAAAAGGGCAAACTTGGTGAAAAAATATTTTCAGTTCGTTTCACTGTGTGTCTGCTTTTACAAGTATACATACTCCACACAACAAATATGCGTATTGAAATGTGCGTCTTGTGGAATTCAGTGTTGCATACTGTGCGCATGGTTACACTCAAATCTATCTTTTCTTTTTAAAATATACGTTTGGGAAAATATACATATTGGGGAATCTTTGCCTAATAGAAATAAACACTTGGTGAATCTTCACATAAGCAAAAATGAATAAAAGGGTAAAGGCTCCAAAAAGGAATGTACTGTATATATATAAGTTTGGCAATTTGACTGCTGCACAAACTTGTTGCTTGCAAAGTGAGGTAGTATCTTACTATCCTAAATACAAGTTGAGGTTAGGTTCTTGCTCTTTCTGCAATAATATCAGTGTTCTTTTTAGCATGTAGCTTATTTATTTATTAAAGGTATTATTATGGACAGAGACAGCATTAACTGTTGATTTAATATCTACTAAAATACACAAAGCAAAAACATTCATCAAAATTGTTTAATTATTTACCATTTTACAGCTTTTTGAAGATTTTTGTGCAAATATGCAAACAATTGTTGTTACTCTTGTTATGTGTGAACAGCACATTCTCTATTTTCTGATGTATATCCATTGTTTTTGAACCCTCTGCCATTTCTCTTTGAAAAAGGTAAGATAATTGTAATGAAGAGGATTACTATACCTCCCAGCCAACCTCAAGCTGAATTTTGAACATTTTCAAGGTTTCAAGTTAAGTGAAGAAAAAATAACAAAAGTATTTTGAGATATTGTCTTGTTCATACATCACATTTCTCAATATATTACAAAATTTCCAACCTTTGATTGCTCATAACTTGAAAACTACATGTGCTATTTTAAAAATTCAAAGATAGATTATTAAACTCAGAATTGAATGTTCTTTTCGCTACACGGTTGACAGAAACTTGCTCCTGTCCATAGACCTTTAATATATCATAAGCATGCAAATTTATATTACCAAACAATTGTGTCAAGGTTCAGCTAGTAACATATGTGCCTTACTGTCTGTTCTGTTTTGAAACGTGTTTTCTCTGCAGTTATTGGAATAAAAAGAATAAAGTTAACTAAAACCTATTTTTTCCAATTTCATTCGATAGGAAAGAGTTCTTTAGGTAAATAATTATGCACCACAAACACCATTCATTGCTGTATTTAGTAAGTTTGCTTAAAATCCATGTATTTTACATGTGTTTACTCGATGGCTTCCCTAGCTTTTCCAGAGAGAGAAAAAAGACGTGGCTTCCCCTTCTGTCAAAACGTCAAATTCTATTTTATCATCTTATGAATTATAAATTTCCTATCATAAACCCTGCTGTTGTACCAATTAATTTTAGCTGCCGAATTGAACATACACCATTTATGGTTCAGATATGATAGGCAACAGGTCATGATGGCGTGTGTGTTTGTTTGTGTGTGTGTGTGGGCGTGTGTTACAGATTGCTTGTAGACACAAAATTCCAAGAACAATACATTTGATTCATGTCATATCTGATACGGGCTATGGTCTAATTTTATGCCCTATTATTTTGGTAGCGATGTCATGAATGATAATGAACAGGCAGGCCTGGCAGTCCTTTATGTAAATTCTTGAAATGATGATAAATGTTTAACTGTGTTTTGCTTCATACTTGTAAGATATTGTTGTTAGTCATTATGTACATGCTATTGTTGTCAACAGGTTCTAATTTATTGATATAATGATGGGCTTGGCTTATGGGTATATATGTTATTTAGCTTATTTCATGACATGCAATGATACTTAATAGAAAACTTGCAAATCAACCAACATGAAATAATGCATTGGAACCACTAAACCTTTGCTTTTCTGACTCTACATTCGTTTGCTCAGCTGTGGCCCTTTTTTGCACCCATGCACTTCCTCCCTCGATCCCAGCTTCCTGGCTTTTATTCCACGTGTTTCTCTCAGTCTCCCCTATTTTCTTTTCTTCCCACCTCTAGAATGATCTAACCTCTCAGGCACAATTTGACCCTCGCTGTCGTGGTGCCGTTAAGCCCTCATCAATCAAACAAACAAACAGACAAACAAACAAACACAAATGTGTGTGTCCTACCTGAAGTTCTTCCCAAGTAGAGCCTTTTTTTCACTCCTAGTCATAACCCATGTTCTCCAGTATAAAATTGCTCCTCCATATAAAGTTTGTTTATACTCTTCTATTTATATTATCAAAAATATCAATTAATATTAATACTTTATTAAAATCAAGAATGCTTCATGCTTCAACTATTGAGTTTTAGAGACATTTATTGAAGTGCTTTTTTTTATGGATTTTTTTATTTGCATAGGAAATGGTGTTGCAGAAAGGCTTTTGGTCTTCATTGCGGTACATCAATCAATGGTAGAATCACCTAATGTTTTGCTTCAGTGGCGAAATTAAATAAATTGCACAAAATTTGAATCAAATTTCAGGAAAATTGAAGACAACTCCTGAAAATTTGCCGAAATTAAAGGAAATTGAACGAAAATTGAGCACATTTCACGAAAATAAAGGAAATTTCCCAAAAATGAAAGAAAACTTATCCAAATGTGAAGGAAATTGCACAAAGCAAACTTTACGAAAAGGAAATAAAATTACGAAAATTGATAGAAACTTCTCAAAAATTTCCCGAAAATGAAGGAAATTGCAAAAATTAAGGCACATTTTCCCAAAATTAAAGATTGTCAGTATAAATATGCCGTCAAATCTGACTTGCTGACTGGTCAAAATTACTTCATTATTGGAAAAACCAAAATGGTGCTTTCCTCCTCCCAGTAAATTTCTGGGCCCCTTAGCCCCCGGTTTCTATATGCCTCTGCTTGGAAACTTGGGTCCAGGGGTGAAGATTTCTTGATTATGATGCCCCACAATTGTTTTAAAATCAACCAAAATTCCAAAATGTACTGATGAAAAAAGACAATATCAAATTCAAATGTTAAAATCTACTCAGAGAACTGGATAAGCATTTAGGTTACCATTTCTAAACAGGCATTGGGCAATAAGATAAATTTCCCTTGAAATTGAGGAAACTCAGGTTCATGGACGAATCCCTGGTCTGAAGATTTCTTGTTTTTGATGCCCCAAAATAGCTGAAAATCAACGCAGAGCTCCCACATGTAAATTGTGAGGTCCGGGGGCGAAACAAAAGTATGGATCCATGAGAAGAAGTCCCGTTTAAGGGCCCCTTGGAAGGGGTCCAGGGGGCGAATGAACGTCCAAATCCATGAAAATATTCCTTCAACATTCATTTTCAATATTTCTCCTGTTTTCAAATCTGAATACAATATTCAATGTTATTTTACTTTTCAGGTTTGTTGTACAGATCAACCCAGGGCCAGAGAAAGAGTCAAAAACAGAGAGAAGAAAGGGAAAGAAGTATTGAAGCATTCGCACCAAAGTACTTGCCTTGGCCAATACCATAACAAACTTCCAGTGGGTGGATTGTATAAAGAGTTTTAGCTCTTTACAGGATTATTCCCATGAATTTTCATAATATATTTATTTTATGATTGAGGACAATAAAAGAAACAAATTTATTCCCTTTATTGTACAGTCTCAATCATATACATGATTATGATAATTCATGGGAATATTTCCTTTTTTAACAAAGTTAGCCCTTTAAAAAAGGATAAGGGGTTATGAACATGTAATGACAGCGTTATTTACTTTAAAAAAACATTTTAAAATCTGTTCGAAAATGTCCATTTAATTGGGTTTTTTTTATAAGCAGCAATTGACTGAAAAGTGAGGGCACTCGTTTTGGCAAATTTCAAAGATAATGTTATCCACAACAGATTTATAAACTTCATGCTTCCATATCCCACAGATGACGTTAGGGAAACGGTCATTTGAATATTCATATTAACCAGAAAATTGCTATACTGTTCCGTGCTAGATAAGCATTTGATTTCTTGGGACCCCTAAAAATACGCCCTCACTCGTCGGTCCAGTGCTCCTTTAAGTATTTGTCAAAGGCCATACCATATCTCTCTATTATCTTATGCAATTTCATTGTAATCTGTCACAATTTTTTGAATGAGAGAGCCTTCATTTTCTCAATTTAATTTTACCTCTCATTTTCAGACTGAAGACTAGATGAAATAATTTGAATTTGAAGAGTTTGAACTTGTATTTTAACATGAAAACCTTCAGACTGAAAATGCTAATTATCGTGTCTCCAACAAAGTTGTTGAATGGTGTATACCATAGTTACCATTTGTCTGTCCATCCATCCACATAACTTTGCCTTTCAAAGGAATTCCAGATGAATCTGCATTGAGCTTTCAGTCGGAAATTATGTAAATAATTTGATTTGTAACTTGACATGTCAAGTCATGTTTGTTTCTAATGGGGTTGATCAAGTGAAAGTAAAGGAGTTTGAATGTTTTATTATTATGTCAAGTTATCTGGTAGACAGATTGAGAGAGCTGGTGTACACTGAAGCATAGAGCTATTAACTGTTTCAGTTAATAGCTCCATGAGTGACAGTAAGTTGGGATGAGGTGGGAGATGTATTTTCAATTACAGTATATCCGTATATGAGTTGGGTTGGAAGGTGAGTGGACAACCTGTAGGTGAAGGGAGGATGTTTTTAGAAGAGAGGGTGTATTTTTGAGTGGAGGGTAGGCTTTAGAGTGGAAGGTGAGTTGTAGAGTGGATGGTGGGTTTGAGAGTGGACGGTAGGGTTTGAGAGTGGACAGTGGCGTTTTAGTAGAATCTAATTTTTCATGCAGTAAATTTGTATCAAGGATATATGTTAACTTCTTTCTTTAAGCGCCAGTCAATGCAGGTTGATAGCTGAAAGAAAGAATATTGGACAAATATTATGATAAGGGGAAGGGGTAATAACCTCGGCCTCATACACAGACCTTCATTTTACAATGAATCCTTCCCTCCTGATCGAGGGGTCAAATAATATTTTAAAGTTTTCACTTAACCACTCCTCCAGCAGCTGACGTAGTATAACATGAAAACCACCGGAAGATCACGAGAAAACAACTACTGTTAATAGTATGTAAAAGCGGGTTCCCGAACTTTTTCCGGGGATTTCCCTAAACTCGGTTTATCGCGATTCATTGACCGTTTAAAAAAATTGTGCAATCGGAACGTCGTCGTCGTTGCCAAAATCGACGAACTTTTTCCCGGGGATTTTCCCGAACTTTCTTGATTCCCCCAAACTCGGTTCATGGCGATGATTCGTCACTCGTTTAGAAGTCCAATACGATCGGAACGTCGTCGTCGTAAAAATCGACGAACTTTTTTTCTGGGATTTCCCCGAACTTTTTCCGGGGGTTCCCTCAAACTTTTTCCAGGAATTCCCCCGAGCTTTATTACACCCCCGAATTTTACGACCGCGCCCTCGATAAAAAATAATCTTCAATTAAATTCAATGAAATCCCCAACCCTCGATCACTCGCATGAATCCCCGCATCCGACAAAAAAAAGTCTTCGATTAAATTCAATAAAATCCCGCGTCGCCCAACCCGATGTCCAATCGACTGCTCGTCAACCCTCGCATCTTTCGCCCGTTTCCATTCACCAATTTTCGTCAAGCTTTCCAGCCAAGGTGGGGAAAGTCGAGAATAAAAAAAAGCCTGCAATAAGAAACGAGTCACGTTTCTCATTGGGGGCTTTTATTCAAATTTAAAAAAAAAAAAAATTTTTAAATGATTTAAAGAAATAATTTTTAAAAATGATTTAAAGAAGTAATTTAAAAAAAAAAATGAATTAGAGAAAAAAATATTTGTATATATTAAATAATGTCGATTCAAAAATATATTCTAGATGAACCAATTCCGCAAATTTCTGCGCCAATTTTAAAACCGACAAAACCAACAAAACCGACAAAACCAACAAATGCGAATATAATTAAAAAAATATAAAAAATAAATTGCCGGGATGGGCGAAAGAACTTTTAGAACGCGCCAATTATATACCTAAAAAATTGATTCTGCTCTAGAATCATTTAAAAAAAAGATTAAGTTTATATCCAAATAAGGATAATTTTCGATTAAAGAGGAGATATCGTCATATGTGCACAATATTTAGAATTCCTTTTAAATTTTTTGATTGGTTGAAATTTTGCTGCGCGATTCGTAGTCTCGTATTGCAAGGTATATAGTTATTTAAAACGCCTTGAAGGTCAACACAGGAGATATCCCAGATGGTTGCGGCGATCGCAAATAACGTTTTTTTTCAAATTATGTCGTGAGTTCGAGCCCCGGTAGAATCGTTTATCTTCTTCTTTTTTTTTTCTCAGTAATTTTCATTTGGTGACTACCATTGTAGTATGTATTATAATACTAAAATTTTACTTTCGCTTTTTGACAAAAAAGCATTGAAAAAAACAAATAAGTTTCTCGTCACAGTAACGTAATGCGCTGTGGATGTAATTCTGCACACAACGTACATGCTAGTGTCTGGCTGTACTGTGCGGTACAAACAGACAGAGGATCGGATCTTGCCTCCACAACCGGAAGTGACGTCAAAATATAGTATCCCCATTTTTACCGTATTTTATTGAGACGAGCCTCCCTCTTTAAAAGAAAGTAACTTTTCGATAAATAGGTTCACTATTCAATACACAATCGATGGTAACTCGAATTATGATTCTATATCTTTTCTAAACGCGACAAAATTGCTTATTTTGGAATTATTTTAAAATAATTCGGAAACAAAAGTTTAAATGATTTTAAAATGTTGTATAGAAAAATGTATTATTGCGGATAAAAATAATGACGTACTTCCCGCAAATTTTCATTCAAATATTAATATTGATTTGATCGGTACTAATATTAACGAAATATATGAAGAAATGGTGGATGCAACTTTAGAAAGATTGACAAATTTTCAGAGACTAGGTAGTGGATAGAGATTTAAATCTATAAGAAGTTTAGAAATTCACCTAGTCAAATATCAGCCGATTAAAGGTTCTTCTGTTATTCCTCTTCTGAAATGTCTTTCTCTGACGATCAATGTTTTAAATGGTGCATTACCAAAGCTTTATATCCGATTAAAACAAATTTGCAGCGAGAAACTAAAAGTTGATAACGCAAAGCGATAATTTTAAATGTAAGGACGTAGAATTTCCGGTCGATTTAAAAACGATACGTAAATTTGAAAAGCAAAACGAATCCATATCGATAAACGTATACCGTTATAACGGAAGAAAATATCCGTTGCGATTAAGCGAATATTTGCTGAGAAAATATATCGTAAATTTACTTTTAATTTCAGACGAAAAGAAAAACATCACTACACCCTTATTAAAAATCTGAGCCGATTATTATCGGAAGAAAGCAACACGAAATCTAAAAGGCATTACTGTTGCAGATGTATAAATTCTTTTCTATCCGAAAAATCATTATATAAGCATGTCAAATATTGTAGTTTAAAAGAAGCGGTTAAAACGGTACTTCCGAAAAAAGGACCGTTTTATCTTTTAGAAATTGTAATAGATCTATGGAGGTTCTTTTCGTAATTTACGCCGATTTTGAATCGTTCGTAGAAAAAATAGATTCGTGCGAACCAAATTCGGGAAATAGTTATACGAATCAATATCAAAAACATTCCCCATCGGAAGTTTGTTTTTATATTAAAAGTTTTAATGGTGAAGATGATAAATTGATTCAATATACAAAGAAAAAGGACGACGACGATATTAGTCAAATATCTATAGACAGTTTAGAGTACGAGGTATACCAATTATATGTAAAATATAAAACATCAAAAGCGATGATTTTTACGGAGGAAGATCATAATTTTTTTCCAGAATCGAATATTTGTTGGATTTGTCAAAATAAATTTACTTTATTTATTTTAAATCTACAATCTTTTAAATAAAAAACTTAAAATCACTGTCATTTCACCGGCAAATATAGAGGGGCCGCGCATAATAAATGTAATTTAAAGAATAAAAAACCTAATTTTTTCCCCATATTTTTCCACAATTTATCCGGATATGACGCTCATTTAATTATAAAAAGTTTAGGAGTACGACCAGGAGCCATATCTTGTATAGCTAATAATGAGGACAAATATATTAGTTTCTCGAAAAAAATATCCGTTGATTCTCATCTCGATAAAAACGGAAAAGAACAACCAATACAAATGGAGTTAAGATTTTTAGATAGTTTTAAATTTATGCCTTCTGCTTTATCAAAATTGGTAGATAATCTTGGAGGGGATAAATGTTTAAACGTTAAAAAATATTTTAAAGGCAATATTTTAGATCTATATTAAGAAAAGGAGTTTATCCTTATGATCATGTCGATAGATAGAAAAATTAGACGAGGATAAATTACCGCCAAAAAGCGCTTTTTATTCAAAATTATACGACGAAAACATTACCGATGAAGATTATAAACACGCTCAAAAATCTGGGGAGCTCTTAAAACTGTAAAATGTAAGAATATGAAAAATTATCACAACTTATATCTAAGAACCGATGTTTTATTACCAGCGGACGTTTTTGAAAATTTTAGGGACGTATGTAAAGTTCTGATTTAGATCCCGCGTGGTATTATACATGTACATTGCCCGCATTAGCTTGGGATGCGGCTTTAAAAAAAAAAAAAAAACTGACGTAAAACTAGAATTGCTTTATGATTCGGATATGCTGTTGATGTTTGAAAAGGGAACCAGGGGTGGTATTTCGATGATTTCGAACAGATACGGGAAAGCTAATAACTCGTATATGGGCGAAAAATACGATAAAGATTTACCGAGTAAACATCTAATTTATCTCGACGCTAATAATTTATACGGGTGGGCGAAGAACAAATCTCTTCCAACTGACGGATTTGAGTGGATGAAAAAAAAGAATTAGAGAAATGGGAAGAACATCCGTTTATACTCGAAGTGGATTTGGAATATCCGATGAGTCTTCACGATATCCATAATGATTATCCTTTAGCCCCCGAAACAAAACGCGTCAATTAAGTCGATAAATCAATTCCAAACTTGATGAATAAAACGAAATATATCGTTCACCACGAGGCTCTTAAAAATTATATTCGTTCAGGATTAAACAATTTTGAAGATACACAGAGGAATTAAATTTAACGAAAGTCCGTGGTTAAAAAAGTATATCGATTTGAATAATAATTTTAGGCCGCAATCCAAAAATGATTTCGAAAAAGATTTCTTGAAGGGTATGAATAATTTCGTATTTGGCAAAACTATGGAAGATATTAGAAATTATAGAGATATTAGATTAGTAAATTCTAAGAAAGAAGCCCTGAAACTTGCCAAGAGACCGCATTATAAACATTGTACAATTTTTAGCGAAAATTTAATCGCGATTAACATGAAAAGGACAAAAGTAATATTAATAAACCAATTTATTTAGGAATGTCTATTTTAGATTTGAATAAAACTTTAATGTACAATTTTCATTACGACTTTATTTTGAAGAAATATGTCTTTATTTACCGATACGGGTTCCCTATTTTACGAGATAGAAACTGAGGATTTTTATAAAGACATATCTCCGAATGTAGATTTTTTTTTTGATACTAGTAATTTTCCGTCAAATCACCCCTGTGGTATAAAATATAAGTCAATAAAAAAGTTGTGGGAGTTTTCAAAGATGAGGCCGGAGGAGAAGTTATCGCAGAGTATGTCGGTCTGCGTCCAAAAGCGTATAGTTTTAAGATGCTCGAAGGGAAAGAGGAAAAGAAATGTAAAGGATTTAAAAAATCCGTGATAAAAAATAATATAAGTTTTGAAGATTATAAAAATTGTTTATTTAGCGGAAAATTTCGGGTGATAAAAATGAATACAATATTGAGTCATAAACACGATATTTTTTACCGAGGAAGCTAATCAAGTAGCTCTTTCTTCGCACGATGATAAGAGAGTTATCGAAGAAGAAAAAAAATACATACTCTTGCGTATGGACATTGGCGTTTATCGGAAGATCAAAATTTAGTTATAAATTGTTAAAAGGAGAAATTTGTTATAGCGAGCGTCTATTATGAAATATCGACTACGTAATGATTTTTATTATTTATTACTTTAGTTAGAGTTATAATTCTAATTTTTTCCATCGAAATGACCGAAGTTTTGAATTCATTAAAAAAACATTTAATTTTATTTTCATTTTCATTTTTCAAAATAATAGAATTTCCTGCTTTCGATCCGAAAATATTTCTACTAAAAATTATATAATAATCTCTCGCCTCCGGGGAATATTATTTTTGTTTTTTTCTTTAATAAAATATTATTCGATATTATAATCCTATTAGATGAGTTATAAATAATAGGACCAAAAATAGTTATAAGATTTTCTGTACCGAAAGGATTCGACGATCGTTTAGAAATCCAATTAAATCCCGTAGTATTACCATCGCTTAAGATAATATTAAATTCATCGCCATTTTCGCGGCGTATCTTAACGCCATTTACAGAAATTCTCGCGGCCCCATAATTTGACGGAGTGGCTATTTGAACGGTATTATATTTATCATAACCTGTGTTTTGAACTTCGACTATTACGCTCCCACCGATAGTTTCGCCGGTTAGGTTTAGAGTATTTTTATTTCGAGATTTTCTTATTTCTGATTTATATTTTTGTTTATAAATAGTTTAGGTTCATCTAAGAATAAATGATTAGATTACCATTCCTAATGTTAAATAAAGACTATCTAGTTTTAAAAATCTGTATCAAATTTCAAAGCTGTTATAATCGTAGCTCCGTGATAATAAATATTACTCCATATATCTCTATTTATGTTTTTTTTTTTACGATTACATCCTCAAATCCTGGAATAATAATCCATTTTGGTCGATTATACTTGCCCCAAACCCTCTACAGTAATAAAAAATCTAAAATCGTCGTAGGTTAAAGTAATTAAATTATTTAAATGATCGACGTAATATTTATTTGCCGCGTCGCTAAATATTTTTGGATTCGAAAGATTTTTTATCTTATTACTATTCATATCGATATAGCCAACCATTCTCCCGCCGGATAAAGATAATTGATTAATATAATCTTTTTTTTGTTGTTTTAGAGCTACTATTGAACTTCCAAATTTATTAACGGACATTTTTTCTATTTATAAATAGTTTTCAAATGTATTAAGAAAAAAAAATTTACATTAAAGTCAAAGATGTAGTTTTACCTAATAAACTTCTAGGTAATTTTGAATTAATGGACGCGATTAAAAAATTAAATATTTCTTTTTTCAGAGGCGTATTTCTACGCGATACCTTACCAAAAAGAAGTAATAAATTGGAATGTGGAATATTAAATCTCAATGATACTAACGGAACCAACGGAACTCATTGGGTTTGTTGGTTTCGAGATGTAAAAAAATATTATTTCGATAGCTTCGGTATTCCTCCACCCATAGAAATGATTAATTACCTATGTACCCCATTTTTTTTTTATAATAGCGAACAAGTTCAACAGAGGAGCCAAGTTTTTTGCGGTCATTTATGTTTATACGTATTGAAAGAAATAAGCGATGGTAAAAATGTACAACAAGTCGTCAATTCGTTATATTAACTCGACCTGAGTTTTTAACAATTTATATATTAAAATAATAATTATAAATAAACAAATGCCAGTTAGTAAATTTGGAAATTAAAAAAAACTATATTACCCCCGAGGGTAAAAATATAGTAACGCCAACTTATATTTTTAATATTTTTTAAGAAGAGACGGCATCAATTCGATAACAGGAACCATAGACGGTGGAATGAATACTATTAATAATTTAAAAAATCCAGAAAGCGATCGAGATGCCGTTACAAAGATTTACGTGGATAATACTATTGAGAGTAAACTCGATAAAACCGGCGGTGAAATGACTAGTAATATAAGAATGGGTGGAAATAAAATAAAAATATTAGCGGACCATTTCACGATAAAGATGCTATTACGAAGGAGTACGTAGATAATAATATAAGTTCTAGACTCAATAAACGCGGTGATGAAATGACTAGAAATCTTAGAATGAATGGAAGCCTGGTTAGCAATATTGGCAATCCGGTTCTGGATAAAAATTCTATTAATAAAGAATATTTAGATGGAAAGGTAAGCTTAAAATTAAGCATGTCCGGATCTATCGAAGAAAGAACTATGAAAGATAGGTTAAATATGGGTGGACATTTAATAAAAATATGGGTAATCCTAATAACGAAAAAGACGCTGCTACAAAGTTGTACGTAGATGGGAAAACGAATGATAAACTTCAGAAAAGTGGAGGAACGATGACTGGAAATATTAAAATGATTAAAAATTATCACATCCAGAAGTTAATAAAGATGCGGCTAATAAAGAATACGTAGACTCTAGAAAAAATATAATAACGATATACGCGGAAACTGGAAGTAGCTTAAGAAATAATTCTTATCAATGGTCGTTTGTAGGAGGAAGTATTATAGCTAGAAACTCATTTTGCGGTTATATTTTACCGGTAAGTGGAAGAATAATTAGGGGTGGTATATCGGTAAGAAGTAATAATCCAGAAAATAATAACGTATTAGCCCGCACACTTTCGGTAGAAATTGTACTTGATTCGATTACGCAAAATAATTATACTATTTCACAAAGAAGTCATAGGAAATCCGGAATAATAATCTTCGATACTCCGTTAGAAGTACCCGCTTCCAGTTTGATTAGTTTTGTTACGGCCAGTACAAACAGTAGTTTGGTTTATGGAACGGTATCTTTATTGATCGAATTAGATCTTTAGAGTAGATTTGTAGTTAAATATATCGTATCCAGTCCGCTTTTAATATAATACTTTCCCTTATCGACCCTCAAAGGTAGGTCGGTTACGACAAATCCGTGGGGTTTTTTTTCACGCAATTTTACATAATTCTTTAAATTCGTCTTTTTGCATATCGTGACTTACGTGATCGCCGTATATGTGATTTAAGGTTTTTATTATCTTGCGGGAAAAGACATAAAAAATTCGTATTTTCCCTTATCGTTTGTCTAGAAAGTTTAAAATAATTCTGACAAAGATAAAAAAAATCCACGTTACTATGTCTACCCCGCGTGTAGTACGATTCGCACTTATTTTGTTTTTCCAATATTAGATCGTCGAATATCATCAAGTTATTAGCCAGAGAACTTAAATCTCTAGGATCCGGCACGTCTTCTGCAGAGTCGTAAAATTGACATTCTATGTCTGATTTTTTACTGGATTGTTTCCCCATTTCTTCTATAATCGATTTTATAGGATATTTTGATTTAAAGATACTCTCGTTAGAGTCGAATAAATTCATTAAAGATTCTTTCTATAGCTTTTCTTTTATTCCGATTTTAAGAATTTGGTATTGGGTTGAAATAAACTTTTTCCAAATACGAAAAGTTTATCGTAATCTAACCAACCTTTACGTAATAAAAGATTTTATTAAAGTCGTTTTTTTCCACATTTTCCAACTATTGTCCCCTGATACTTTTCGGTAAAAGAGGGTGATTATGTCGTTTTATATTTAACACATTCCACGTCAAATTTTGTATATCCATTTTATTTTTATATTAAAGATAAATTTATAAAAATAAAAAAGATGTATTGTTTAAAATGTAAAAGAAATACGAATACTTTAAACGAGAAATATATAGAATCAAAAAATGGAAGAATTATGAAACAAGGAATTTGCGGCGTATGTCAAAAACGGAAATCTCAATTCGTTAAATCTTCGGTAGGCAAAAAAACCTTCAGATTTAAAGTGGTCCGATCAATTAGCTAATGAACTTCATAAACCCGCAACGAGAAAATTTGAAAAGCGTAAGGTTCGCGTTAACGGAATAGACGAAATATGGGCGGCCGATTTAGTTGATATGAAGGAATTCTCGAAAGACAATAATGGAATAAAGTATATATTAACCGCCATCGACGTATTTTCAAAATACGGATGGATGATTCCGTTGAAAGATAAAACCGGTAAATTGGTCGCGGAGGATTTCAAAAAATATTTAGCGATGAAAAAAGTCGAAAGCCTTCTAAAGTGTGGGTAGATAAAGGTAAAGAATTTTATAATGACGCCGTTAAAAAATTAATTAAACTGTATTCTACCGAAAATGAAGAAAAATCTAGCGTTGTCGAACGGTGGAATAGAACGATGAAAGAAAAAATGTTTAAATATTTCACGGCTAATTCTACTAGAAAGTATATAGATATTTTAGACAAACTCGTAGAAAAATATAATAATACCAAACATTCGTCGATAAAAATGACTCCGGTAAATGCCAGCGAGAAAGAGAACGAAAATAAAGTTTGCAGAAATCTTTACCCAGAATTAGGGGAAATAAAAAACCGTTATATTTCAAGTTTAACGTGGAGATAAAGTTAGAATTAAGGATTACTAAGAAAACGAAAACGTTCGAAAAAGGATATCTTCCGCGTTGGACCGAAGAAATATTTATCGTTTTAAAGTACTCGCCCTCCAACGTATCAAATAAAGAATCATAATGACGGAGAGAGATACGTGAAACTTATTACGAGCCTGAATTACAAAAGACAAATCAAGAAATATTCAGAATTAAAAAGATAGTTAAAATTGTAAAGAATAAATCACTCGTAAAATGGAAAGGCTATCCAGAATCTTTAAATTCTTACGTCGATAATAAATATTTGGTGTAAAAAACATAATAAAAAAAACAATTTAAATTAAAAAAAAAAATTATGAATAAAATAAATATTGATTTATTAGAGAAAATTGAAAAAAAATACTGGGTCGAAAACTTTGATGCAATTCACGGTGAGTGGAAAAGATACTTTTTTGAAAACAAGGTTTAATCCGTCTGTCGAATTAGACAAGGATAGAAAATACGAAATAGCGTTAGTCAATCTCGAAACGTATTATTCTTTTCCAAATATTGACAACTCAAATTCTTTATTTACGTATTCTAACGATGATGGTGATAGTTGGCATGATATTAATTTACCCGAAGGTAGTTACGGTATCGATGATATAAATTCCGCGATTAAAAAAAAAAAAAAGAAAGAGCGAACATTTTAATACGAAAGAAAATGAACCGTATATTACGATATTACCAAATATCAATACTCTTAAATCCGTTTTAAATATAAAAGAAAATTACAAAGTAAACTTTGACAAAAATAAGTCTATAGGTAAAGTTTTAGGATTTAATTTAAAAAAATTACACTAAGCGGAGAAAATCAAGAATCTGAAAATATAGTAGATATTTTACATATAAATAGTATCTTAGTAAATTTAAATATCATTTCAATAGTTATTTAAACGGAAAACTACAACCTATTATTTATTCATTTTTTCCACAAGTAGATCCGGGTTATAAAATTGTAGAGACTCCTACAGTTCCTATTTATTTACCCATTATATCCGATAGAATCGAAACTTTAGAAGTAAGGGTAACCGATCAAAACGATGATAAACTTAATTTGACGCGGAGAAACTTTAACGATTAGATTTCATTTACGAGAAATTTAAATTATTTATAAAAAAATTATAAATAAATAAAATGTCAAATTACGTAAATATAAAAATAAATCTTTCAGATGGTCAAAAAGATAAAATAAGAGTCGCGGTTCAAAATGACGAGTCGGTTAGTATACGTTTAAATTATAGCAATTTAACGGCGAGGATATAATCGCGGTAACGAATACTCAGAGAAATACAATTTTTAAAGCTTATAATGAGGGAAAAGGAACGACTATAAAAATGAGTAAATCTTAAATGAAAAATAATATGAAAGTCGAAGGGGGAATTATCGGACTTATTACCGGTCTTGCGGCCGCAGCATTACCATTATTAGCAAAGTTTGTCACTCCGGCTTTAGCCACCGGCGCTCTATCGGGATTAGCTAGTTCTATCGCCCAAAAAGTTACGAATAGGAAAGGAAGTAGTATTGATGGTGAGGATTGTATCTAAAAAAGGGCGGTTGTATTTGCGAAATACAAACCGAAGGTAGTGGATTATATTTGAAAACGTATAAAGGAAATGGATTTTCATCAGTCGGTAACGGATTATATTTGAATAGCGGAGGCAGATTATTAAATTTAGATTTAAAAGATATAAATGTAAAAGAAATGTTAAAAAAGATACCACTTTTAAACTTGTTGCTTAAAAAATAAATATAAATAAAATAAAATGGAAATAAAAGATTATGGAAATAGTTATAGATTAGAAAAAATATATGAAATAATATGTCTTTAGAATCTGAAATAGAAAAAAGAAAACATCTTAGCGAAAAATATAGTAATAGAGTGAAAATATTAAACAATATAGATTTTATATGCAACGCCACTTCTATAATTCTTAGTATCGGCGATATTACTTTACTAGTCACGATTGCCTTAATTCTGATAGCTATTGGGGTCAAAACGTGCGCCGTAGGTTTTGGCGTCGGCTCAATTATTGGAAAGAATATAGTCAAAAAACTTTCGAGAAAAATAGGGAAACACGAAGAAATTAAAGTATTTTCCGAATCAAAACTTAATTTATTAGAAGATCTCGTTTCTAAAGCTTTAAGCGATAATGTAATTACCGAAAAAGAATTCTCCAATATTCTTAGAGAGTACAAAAATTATTTTAAAATAAAAGAAGAAATTAGGTCTAAATAAAAACGACGATATAGATAAAATAAATGATATAAGACGCGAATTATTTCGCTAATGTCCGAATACGAAGATCAAAAATCACCGGCGAGAGCTATGGAATTTTTTTGGGGTGTTTTAGTTTTTATTAAACCGTTTATAAACGATTAAAAACCGTTTATAAACGATTAAAACCGTTTATAAACGTAATCTTAAATATTAATAAATAATGTCTTTTCATAAAATTAAATCGATAAAAGAGTTGGAAACTATTTCTAAAGAATATCGCGACGTCGTTAATAAAATAAAATAAATAATATGAGAGAAAGTATTGGGGAAGAGGAAATATTAAATCATCTAAACCCGTTACGGAGTCATTGAGAGAACTTTCTAAAAATATAACTTGTCAAATTTTATCTATAAAAATGGGGTTGCGAGAATTGCCGGGAATAATGTTGGGATTACCAGGGCTCACGGGCGAACAAATTCAATTTGAAGAAGTCGAAGAAGATGATGATTATGATGATTATGCCGATGATGAATTAGTAACTAGTTATATAGGACAAACCGCTAATTTATACTTGACTAATTCGTTAAGTCAAAAAAAAAAAGACACGGATACAAAATTTGGCGTACACGTTGAAGAAAAAGATGGAAATAATGTTAAATATTTTATTGGTGAAAAAAGAATCGCAATTCGGGGCGATGATATTAATCTCGATAAAAGAAATATAGAGGAACTAAAGGATTATGGAAATTAATTCAAAAGACGGTACCACTAAGTGCATTAATAACTGACGAGGATGAAAAAAACTACAAAGAAATAATGATCAATAGTGACGCGCTGTATACGGAAAGTGGAAGACCGGCTTCATCAAGATCTTATAAATGGGCGACATATTTAGCGCCGATATGGAGGGAAGTAAAGAGTAAAAAAGGATCTGGATTATCGGGGGAAACGGTAATCATTCCTTGCGATACAGAATCGTTAGTAGACAGGCTCGAAATATTACTGGCGAGCAGGAAGCTGGAAATACGGGATTGGGAAACGAAATTATATCAATTTACGACGAATTAAAAAGAAAAGGCAAACTTGGAAATAATCAATATAAAGCTATTATGTTAGAAATGGTTAATGATTCGTAAAAATTATATGTATATATAAAAAGTTCCATATAAATAAAAATGATCATTTCTACGAACAGAGGTTTTAAAAGAAAAATATGCGTACGGCGGTAGTGGAATTTTTCAAAACTTGCCTAAATATTTAGCCGAAAAAGTTACCAGCGACGCGACTAAACAAATGGCGAAAGACGTCGGAAGTCAATTTTTAAGCGTGGGTAAAAGCGCGGCAATAAAACTCGGCAGGCAAGGCATCGAATCTGGTAAACAAGCGGCCATCGAAGCTGGAAAAAGAGCGGTCGAAAAAGGGTGACTAAAATATTAAATCCGAAATCTCAAAAAATTATTATCAGCCTTGGAATTCCTATGGAAGAAAGTTCCCCGGATAATGTGGCTAAAAAATTAAACTCGATTGTTTCGAAATACGTCGAAAAAGGAAGCGGCAATCTTAGCTTGCTAATAGATGGAAGTGGCGTAAAAGCCATAGCGATACAAGATCTCGCGAAATTGTTAAATGGCGTCGAATTTAAAAAATGATTTTAATATTTAATATGATATAAAATAAAATGTTAACCCTCGAAAATTTCAGTTTAGAAAAAGAACCCAAAACTATAGAAATTGTAGAAGAGTACGAATATACCGAATACGAGTCGAAAGAAAAAATCTTAACAATAGAATATAAATTAATATAGAAACTCAAGATATATTTATACATCCTAGCGAGATCGATGGTTAATTAGTGAAAAAAGCGGCCAGTGCTGCTTATTGCAGACGTGTATGATGACGTTTCCCTGACGAATTATGGAATAATGCACTTATTTAGTATCATAAGTTATCGACTTTCCGGATACGAGATAGAATCGGTATTCAATCCTGGGCAGGCCACTACTATGTTGGGGCTGTTAAAATATCCGGACGATTTTTCAAAATCTCAAGGACTCAATCAATGTTGGTATAAAGACACCACTAGTGAGGCGGCTGATGCAAATCTTGGATCTAAAACTAGACACGACTATATTATAGAATCTCTGACTAATAAGGGCACATTTAGTTTTAGGATTCCTCTTAAACATATTTTTGGTTTTTGCGAAGACTATACTAAAGTCATGTATGGAATGAAACATACTCTTGCCATGGTGCGACAATCAAACGATGACGCTGTATTTAGAGATGCTGACGCCGCCGCTGTTAAAGTTGAACTTACCAGAATTTCGTGGTTTATGCCGCAAGTATTTCCCGTAGTCGATTTAAAAACTTCGCTTTACAAATCGATTAGTGAAAAAAAGAAATATCCGTTGGCGTATAGAATGATACAATGCAAAAATATTTCGGTTCCCGAAGCTAAAGATTTTAGTTGGTCGTTAAGTATAAAGTCATCTCCGGAAAGGCCTAGATATATCATTCTTGGATTTCAAACGGATAAAGATGGCAATCAAGAAAAAAATCCGTCGATATTTGACAACGTTAAATTAACTAACGCGCACGTTATGCTAAACTCTAGAAAGTATCCTACTATTAATTATAACCAAAATTTTACCAATCAACAATTCAGCGTGGCTTATGGTGATGCTGCCTCATTTAGATATAAATTTTACCACATGGATGATTTAATTAGTAATCCTAATATACCCCGAAGATTATAAAGATCTTTATCCTTTATTCGTATTGGATGTGAGTAAACAGAGCGAACTTATGAAAAACACGACTACCAACTTTCAAGTTAAGGCCCAATTTAGCGCGAATGTGCCGGCCGATACTACGGCTTACGCGGTCGTAATATCCGATAAATTTATTTACATGCAGTCGGACGGAAATAAAATGAACGTGGTTTATTAATTTAAAGATATATAAAACTATTCAAAGATTTATTTTTATAAATAAATGATGAATTTTGAACAATATAGCGTCGCAGAATTACAAAATATAGCTAGAAATAATAAACTAAAAGGTTTTTCTACTTATAAGAAAAAAATTGAACTAATGAAATTATTAAGCGAAAAAAATCTTTTACCGGAAGTAACGAATGTTATGCGAGAGACTTTGTCGTCTACGAAATAAATCGTATAATCCAATAAAAGTAACCGTAAAATACGTAGAAAGTGGAAATATCGAGTTTTTCCATCAATTTATAGAGCGTCGATATATTTACAAATAAATTTAAATATTATTAGATATTGGGATGATTGAATTTATTTTAAAATTACGACATTAAAATTGAATAAAAGCCCGCATCAAGAAACGTGACTCGTTTCTTATTGCGGGCTTATTTTAATTCTCGACTTTCCCCACCTTGGCTGGATGGAAAGCTTGACGAAAATTGACGAATGGAAACGAGCGGAAGATGCGGAGGTTGACGAGCGGTCGATTGGACATCGGGCGGGCGACGGGGGATTTTATTAAATTCAATCAAAGACTTTTTTTGTCGGATGCGGGGGTTGATGCGGGTGATGGAGGGTTGGGGATTTTATTGAATTTAATAGAAGATATTTTTCATCGAAAGCGCGGTCGTAAAATTTGGGGGTGTAATAAAGCTCGGGGGAATTCCGGGAAAAAGTTTGGGGAAATCCCCGGAAAAAAAATTGTCGATTTTTACGACGACGACGTTCCGATCGTATTGGATTTCTAAACGATCGACGAATCGCGATAAACCGAGTTTGGGGGAATCCCCGGAAAAACTTCGGGAATCCGCTTTTATATACTACTACTGTTTGAATATTTTTTCTATAATTCCAATAAGTTGTTAACCGCCTAACTTTACTCTAAGTTGCGCTCCTATATTTTGTTGACGCAGTTTAGTTACTCTGTTTTTCTTTATCGAACAACGTAACGTTTCAGAAAGTTTTCCAAAATTCTTGAGGATAGGGTGGAGGCAACATGCCCTTTCTCCTTTTCGTTCTAGTTGTAGGGTTTATTCTTTTTCATTTTGGAGCCTGCTGATTAGAGTAGTTTAGTCTCCTTTTCACTTAAGACTCTTAATTTACGCAGCGGCCGTACTATTGTTGTCAGCTGTCAGGGTATCAGTGAATCTTTGAGACTCGAAACATACTTTAAAGGCTGAATCTTAACATCTTCGAAATGCTCAAATTACGAAATAAAACTATATTTTAAAGATTTATTGTTAGTCAGCAACATTGTTTTGCATAAAACTTTGCCTCTTTCCCGACACATATTTTGATGAAAATCAGACATAAATTTCACCCAACTGATGAAATGGACCTTTCTGACCGCCTCACATCTTTCAACACAAAATGAACGCGGAACTTAATTATCTCCTAAATTTGATCATAAGAAATATTCCAAACTATTTCAATGCACTGTAGAGCTGAAGGTGATGAAGCTTTCGGAATAATTATTAGCGATCTTACCCCCTCCTTCGCCCCTGGAAGTCTCTGGTATGCACTTGCCTGTGCTAAAATGCTTGCGAAACTCGATATATAGGCCTAACATAGATAAGACGATTAACTTTATTCTATTTACTGTTTCCATTACTATTTCCCATTGAAAAATCTTCTCCACGAGTAGAATATCTCAAAGGAATCACTTCAAGTGGTCCACTGCGTAAGGAAAGAGAGGAAATAGAGAAAGAAAGAAAATGTAATGTTTGTCCGTTAATCCTATGTCTTCCGTTCAGATCGTTTTTATTTACGCATATGTTTCCATGAAGTTTGAACGCTACATAAAGATGTTACGTAGTAGAATATGCGTGCGCACCTTATACGCGCTTTTATGCTGTACACGTACATATAGTTGAACGTATTAGCGATCAGCCCCCTCCCCGCACCCTTCTGGAAGTCTCTGCAATTCACCTACCTATGCTAAAATGCTTGCGAAACTCGATATGTAGGCCTAACAGAGTTAAGACGGTAAACTTTATTCTACTTACTGTTGGAATATAAATTCACATTTCCCATTGAAAAATCTTCTCCACGAGTACAATACTCCAAAGAAATCACTTCAAGTGGTCCACTGCGTAAGGAAAGGTGGGAAATAGAGAGAGAAAGAAAGAAAATTGGATTCGTTAATCGTATTTCTTACCTTCTGTTCTTATTTGTTTACACATATGTTTCCATAAAGTTTGAATGCTACATAACGATGTTACGTAATAGAATATGCGTGCGTACCTTATTCGCGCTTTTATGCTGTGAACGTACATATAGTTGAACTTCCCAAAGTAATCAGTTTAAAAGTTATATGCAAAAACATCTGCGTTATTTAGCGCTATTACCGCATTCATGGAGGAATTGCACGCGACGCTGAAAACGCACGATATAAGCGCCATATGCGGCGCATATGAGACCTAAGATATATACGTACTTTGAAATAAATAGATTGTTTCGTCAGCAACTTATGGCCGATGATTGGTCAGGAAAATAATATACCGTGCGTGGATAAATGTTTTTAGGGTACTTTTGCATGTGTCGTCATACGCATTGAACACTACCATCTGGCCTAGCCTGGGCTGAAACGCCATTGAAAAGGAATGGCAAAAAGAAGCGTATTTTGCAGAGCGCAGACGGTTTCGTGACTTGTGATTGGATAATTACGCAGCTACATGTTAAGCATTTTAAATCCTTTTTACTAGCACACTATCGTGTGCATGTACCACGGCTTGATGCATAACTTTACATTAACGACGAAGAAAAAGTGTGATAAAAACAACGCGCGCAGCTCTTCAATTCCAGCTAAGAAAACACGCTTTGCAAGCTATTATATAAGCGCTCGTGCGTAAGCTGGACAAACTGACAAAATACGTATTTGACATGACTTTTAAGGAGGATCAAGACGTTTTAGTGCGCTTCTTGAGCTTATCCATCACGCAGTGTTCTTTTAAACTATGTGTGCGAGGAGTTCCGAGTATACGACACGCGTGTGGTTTTTTTTTGCGTGTGACGTTATTCACGTTGTTAACCTGTTCCTGGGGTAGGTGGAGGGAGACTAGAGGAACAGTTTCCGGAAGTAAAGGCAAATATGCATATATATCTGGAAACTTACTTACTGTTTTGTTTCTCATCCCTGTCAGGTGAGTGAATGACAACTTACGAAGTGCGCGGCGCATTTTCTATTTTACGCGCTTTTAAATCCTGTGAAAGAATAACATACTGGTGAAAAATTAGTGCACTCTGTAGAAATCAGTGCCACGTTTTATTAATACCAATTCTATCTTTAATTTCATCTTTTATCGCATAATACTTGACAATTTAGAGTTTATACATTGTGGTGACGTCATACACGGAATCACTTAGATTCTTCAGAACCAAATACAAACTTTGACTGAAGTATATTCGATGACAATGGGTCGTTGGGCTGTCCAATTGAAAAGAAGTTACGTTATCAATGTAGGATTTTTCCTTCAGTTTGTATATATCTTTCTCTATCATCATCAGTGCCGTAGCCAGGACTGACAATAGGGAGCTTTAGATTTCACGACGCGGAGTAGTGCGACGGGAAGTTAAGCGACAATATACGTCGTCGTACTGACTTCCCCGTCCTGTTGGTTTTGGCGCTTTAGATTTTTACGACGGGAAAAATGACAGTCATGTGATCAGTCATGTGATTACACTCGGTTACATATCTAAGTTGCGATGTTCGATCGTAGCAGATGACGCTCCAATTATAAGTACTTTTGGAAGAATGGCGAACCTTCATCGAATTCGTCAAGCAAAATGAAAAGTCACGCACTTCGATTGGATCAACTTCTTCACAAGTAGCCCGAAGTTCATACACTATATGATAAACATAATGTAAAAATTCCCAAGATTTACCAGTAGAACGTAAACGTGTAAATTTTCCGTTTTAAAACCTTCTCCACGAGTAAAATATTCAAAAGGAATCACTTCAAGTGGTTCACTGCGTAAGGAAATGGGAGAAATGTCTTCCGTTCTCATCTTTTTTGTTTACGCATATGTTTCCATGAACTTTGATTGCTACATAACGATGTTACTCAATAGAATAATAGAAAATCAGTGCACTGTGTAGAGATCAGTGGCCACGTTTTAATAATACCAATTCTATCTTTAATTTTATTTTTTATCTCATAAGACTTGACAATTTTGAGTTTATACATTGTGGTGACGTCATACACGGAATCATTAAGATTCTTCAGAATCAAATACAAGCTGTGACTGAAGTATATCAGTATGTTTAATGACAATAGGCCGTTGGGCTGTTCAATTGAAAAGATGTTACGTTATCTATCTAGGAATTTTCCTTCAGTTTGTATATAACTTTCTCTATCATCATCAGTGCCGTAGCCAGGACTGACAACGTGTGTGTGACGGGGTGGGTTGGGTTGTGGAAGGAGTGGCCGTGAAATTTAGACACGATGACGGGGACAAACTGCGATTCGGACAAATACTATGATGAAGGGCAATGGGTAATAACCTCGGTCTCATGAACAAACCTACATTTAAAAAAAGGAATCCCTCCTGATCGAGGGGTCAATTTTTTTGAAGTTTTCAACTAACCCCTCCCCCAGCAGCGGACGTAGTATAACCTTAAAACCACCAGTAGATCACAAGGAAAAAAGTACTGATTAAAGAATTTTCACTAATTCCAATAAGTTGTTAAGGAATAGGTTGTCTGCCGCCTAACTTTACTCCAAATTTTCGTTGTCACGGAATCAGTTAATCTTTGAGACTTCAAACATCTTCAAAATGCTCAAATTACAAATAAAACTATATTTTTTAAAGAGTTTTTGTTAGTCAGCAACATTGATTAACATACAAATTTGCCTCTTCCCGACACACATGTTAATAAAAATCAGACGTAAATTTCATCCATGCTGGATGGGTCTTGCTGTTCATTGTCGTGAATGAACTTATGAAAGGGATCTTTCTGACCCCGTCACGTCTTTCAACAAAAGATGAAGGCGGAACTTAATTATCTTCTTAATTTGATCATAAAGAATATTTTAAACTATTTCCTTGCATTGTAGAGCTGTAGGTGACAAAGCTCCCGGCTGCCGGTACAATTATTAGCGGTCTGCCGATTCCATGTATTTCATTGATAATGAAGTTGCTAAGCTAAAAGACTGTGTGAAAAATAAAACCGAGAAGCAGGATCTCAACATCTTGAAGGACAAAATGGAGGGACTTAATAAAACGTACAGCAACAAAATTTGACCTTCCATGGAATCCGGGAAGGGGCTGAGGATGAGTATGAAAAATCATGTGAAACATTTATCAGAAATCAGATTTTGGGAACACTCATGGGACTAGATAGCATACATATTGAAGTTGAAAGAGCTCACAGGACCCCTAGTGGTCCTTTTACGAGTAGGATGCCGAAGGAACAAAGATCTAGGCCCTTACATCTTCGGTTCCTCAGATACAATGGCAGAGAAAAGGTTTTACGTTCCGCTCCCTCAAGTTGAAAGGAAGAACTTAGAAGGGTAAAGCAATTTTTATCACTGACGATGTCTCTTTATATGTACGTGAGGCCCGAAAAAGTCCTCGTAAAACGCCAAAGAGGTAAGAAGAGATCCAAATGTTAAATTTGCTTATGTCACTTGGTCGGTCCCAACTAGCCTTGGCATTGCGAAAAAAGATGGCACTCGAAGATACATCCGCAGCTGAATTTGTATAACTTTCAGAACGAATTGGTTTCTCCTCTGCTAAATAATGAGGTTCCTATAACTGATGAGCTTTTTAATTCTTAAAAAAAACCTAACTGGATTTAGTCATACAAAAATAAAAATAATAACAGTTCCCAAATAGAGATTAAGAAGGGATTTCGAAAACTCGTGTAGCTTGTAAAGTTTATCTGCCGTATATAGTTTGTTTGCTTTTTGTTTTTTTGGTCAGGAGACTTCAAAATTTGTCATGCTTGTCATATTTCTTTCTTTTAATATTATTATTATTAATATCATTTTTTGCCTATGTATCTTTTTAAGTTTGTCTTTGTTTATTATTTTGTGTTTTTCCTTTTTCAGCAGTAAAAATCATCTCTTGATAATGGTTTCATTTGGTGGCATACTTATTGTACTGACATTGAAATCCTACGGTGACATACTTTTTTGTTGATTTTCCTTAATTTGAAGCATATTCTGACAATTGTCATTGACAATGGTCTGTAAAGTATAATGAGTTGTAATATCACTATTTCTTCCTTTAATTGTAGGGTGCTGCATGACTATAATAAAAAAAAGATGTTTTTGACTTTTTGAAACATAATTGCAAAAGTGATATTTATTGCCTGCAGGATGTACATTGGGATCCCAGTATAATTGAGCAAATACACTCAGATTGGGGGAATGATTGTTATATTTCCACCGGTTCTAGTAATGCAAGGGATGTAGCTATACTTTGCCATGTCAACTTTGATTACACTGTATCTAAATCTTTTATTGAGGTCAATAATAATCTTTTTGCTGTCTCGGTAAGAATTCAGAATCATGATTTTACCTTGATTACCATTTATGGTCCTAATGTTGATTCACCAACTTTTTTTTTAAGAGTATTACTGACATAATAATTGATTTTGATAATCCTTACAATCTTATTGTGGGCGATTGGAACATTTTTTTAAATCAAAACCTGGATTTGATGAACTGCTTGCATACTAACAATCCTCATAGCCGACAACAAGTTTTTATATCATAAACGACTTTGATTTATATGATGTCTGGCGTGTACAGCACCCTTCTGACCAAAAGTTTACTTGGCAGCAGAAGACGCCTTTCAAACAGAGTCGTCTCGATTTTTCCCCTTTGTCGTCTGGTTTGTTCAACAAGGCTAGTAATACCTCAATTTCGTGTGCTTATAGATTAGACCATTCACTTATTTCCTGTTCCTTTAAGTTAAATGATGTCAAAATAGGTAGAAGTTTTGGAAAATCAATAATTTCCTGTTAAAGGATGAGTCTTATATAAGTATGATTTTTCAGGTATTTGACAATGCCATAAATGAATATGCCTGTTTTCCGTATGATAAGTGTAATGCACATAAACTTGATAGAGAGGTTAGAAGCTTTACAATTGATGATCAATTGTTTTTTGAGACATTGCTTATGAATATTCGGGGTAAAACTATTGCCTTTTCTTCTTATAAAGAAGAAAGAGGGATGATAGATAGAGAGAGTTTTCTGATAAAGAAATCAACTTTATAGATAACAATGTAACCAGTAACTCGTGGACGATTCGCTATGTTGATGGACTTAAAGAGAAGCTGGAGGAAATAAGGAGTTATAAGTTACAAGGGATGTTTATGAGAGCTCGAGCTCAATGGATTTAAGAGGGCGAAAAACCGTCGCAGTTTTTCTTAAACCTTGAAAAGGTTAGATATACAATTAAACTATTCCTTTTTTGAAGACTGAAAATAATGGTTATGTTGATAATTTTGGTATTCAGAACGAAGTGTTTCGTTTCTATAGTTACTTATACAATTTACATGATAATGATATGTCAGGTAATGTTTTGAGCAATGATGCCATTGGTTTTAACTTGAATCTTTTGGATACGCTGTCTGCTTCTTTGAAGGGACCTTTGACTTATGCTGAAGTTTATTCTGCTTTAAAAGCAATGAAGAATAAATAATTACCTGGTCCAGATGGTTTTACAGTAGAGTTTTTTTTATAATTCTTTTTGGTTGAACTTGGTTCCTTTATTATGCAGTCTCTTAATTATGGTTATGATAATTCACTTTTATCTTCCTCTCAGAGGACTAGACTTATTTCCTTAATTCCCAAGGGTAACAAACCTAGAGATCATCTGAGGAATTGGCGCCCAGTCTCCTTTTAAATATTGTTTATAAATTAGCTTCTTCCTGCATTGCAAATCGTATTAAAGAGTTAAATGTGTCCTGCCAAATTTGATTTCACGTGATCAATGTGGCTTTCTTAAAGGTAGATACATTGGTGACTGCATACGTATGATTTATAATGTAATGCATACCCTTGATAAATATGAACTCCTGGTGTACTTTTCTGTATTGATTTTGAAAAGGCTTTCGATAGTGTTTAAATTAAATTTATTGTAAATAATTTGAAGTTATTTAATGTTGGTTCTTCCATCATCAAATGGTTTTATACTTTTTACAATGAAGCAGTTTCTACACTTATTGTAAATGGTTTTATAACCAAGTCTTTTAAGTTACATAGAGGATGTAGACAAGGTGACCCCTTTTCCCCATAACTTTCTCTTTTATGTGCAACAAGTTCTAAATACAATTGTTTATAATACTTCCATTAGGGGAGTTCTTGTCGGAGGTACAAAACTGAAAATAACACAATATGCAGACGACACCACTTTTATACTTGATGGCTCCGGGGCCTCATCTCGTGGCTTGTCGTGTAATTATGGACACCTGTTTGATTACAGTAAAATTTCTGGCCTGGGATTTAATTTTGGAAAATCTCATTTTATCGGTAATGGTAGTTTAAAAAGTATTTATAATTTATTCCCATGTGATAATGGTGTTCATTGGAATACTGGTGAGAATTTTACATTACTTGGAATTGTTATTAATACATAATTGAGTAAAATGGAGTCTTTAAATTATGGGCATGCAGTATCTAAAATTAAGAATTTGATTAACTTTTGGCAGCTTGGTCAAAGGGTAGGATTACTCAAATTGGCAGAGTAACTGTTTTAAAATTCTTCATCCTTCCTCATTTGAATTATTGTTCTTAACTCTACCTTCTCCATAGAATGGTGGACATTTTCCGCCATGCCAAAGCATTAAAAGTAACATGCATGAGAAGGCTGATCGAAATTTTTATCATAATAATTGTGATACATATGGGTATATTGAGAAATGTGGTTTTAGTTTTAGTAATATAATCAGGAATGGAGATTCTCACATTAGAGATTTTAGTTCTGTAATTGGTAATCCGTTTTGATAAGATGTATTCTATTGCTTTTATGAGTATTTTTCTGGATCCAATTATTCACCATCCGATTCAGATTTGATTTTGAGGCAAAGCCTTTGGAATAATTCGAATATACAGATTGATGATAAACCAGTGTTTTATCGTCACTGGTTCTATAATGGTGTTCATGTTATTAATTATTTACTTGATGTCAATGGTAATTTTCTTACATATGAAGGTTTTTGTAATACTTACAAGGTAAAGAGTAACTTTTTGGAGTATTACGGTATCATGAATTCCATTAAATGTGCCTGTGGAATTATCTTAGGAAACTCTGCGTTTCAGAATCCTGTAAATAATTTTTATGTTGCTTTAACAATGGGAGGGAATTTAAATTGCAATTCAGTTTACCCCAGTTTGATAAGCTCCAGTTTTTGCGTTAGTGTAGCATATAAAAGATGGGTCTCAATATGAGCAATTACTTGCCTATTGAAAAGTGGCGTTTTTATTGTTCTTTACCTTTCAGGTGCACACATGATGTTAAACTAAGATGGTTTCAATATAAGTTACTGCACCGCTTTCTTCCAACAAATGTATTATTATACAAGATGGGATTTGTCTCTAATGATTCTTGCTCCTTTTGTAATTCTCATGTTAAGTCGTTGCGACATTTATTTTTTGATTGTTCACTGGTAAGTCCATTATTGATTTATTTTGACAATACTCATAACAAAGGTAGTATTTGTTCCACATTAATGTCTACAGAGTTAATTATACTTGGTATTAATGGAGATAAGTTGCTAAATATGATTATAATTTCAATTACGTATTACATTATCAGTCAAAATTAAAGGTAAAATACCTTCAGTTGTTTGAATGTAAAAATATTTAAAGGATTATTTCTTATTGCGAAAGGTTATCATGAACAAAAATATATCTCATAAGTGGGAAAAGTACTGGTCACCTTGGTTTGATTTGATCTGTAAGAATTCTTAGAATGTGTTTCCTTATTCTATATCAATTATCTGTCTTTTATAAAAAAAATAATGGTCACAACAAAATCACGATTATTATTTGTTTTTCTTTACATTTATATATGCTTTTTGTAACTGATTGAAAAAGAGAGAACAAAAACATAAAAAAGAGAAGATTCTTCAGAACCAAATACAAACTTTGACTGAAGTATATCAGTATATTCGATGACAATGGGCCGTTGGGCTGTCCAATTGAAAAGAAGTTACGTTATCTATGTAGGATTTTTCCTTCAATTTGTATATATCTTTCTCTATCATCATATAATCAGTGCCGTAGCCAGGACTGACAACGTGTATGTGACGGGGTGGGGTTGGACGGTGAAAGAAGGGGGGTGAAAGTTAGACGCGATGATGGGGACAAACTGCGATTTAAACAAATACTATTATGAGGGGGACGGGGTAATAACCTCGGTAACATACACAGACATACATTATGATGGATCCCTCCTGATCGAGGATCAAATGATATTTTGAAGTTTTTACCCAACCCATTCCCCAGTAGCTGACGTATAATTTGAAAACCACCGGCAGATTACGAGGGAAAAAAACTACTGAGTGAAGAATGTTTCTCTAATTTCAATAAGTTGTTAATGTATAGGTTATCTGCCGCCTAAATTTACTCAAAATTATATGGTTGACCCAGTTTACTTACTTTGTTTTTCTTTATCGAACAACGTAACGTTTCAGAAAGTTTTCAAAAATTCTTAAAGATAGGGTGGAGGCAACATGCCCTTTCTCAGATATGTTTCATACTAGATGTCGCTTCTTTTTTTTTTACTCTGCTGATTAGAGTAGTTTAGTCTCCTTTTCACTTAAGACTCTCAATTTACGCAACAGCCGTACTATTGCTGTCCGTTGTCAGGGTATCAGTGAATCTTTGAGACTCGAAACATACTTTAAAGGGTTATTCTTAACATCTCCAAAATTCTCAAATTACGGAATAAAACTATACTTTAAGAAGTTTTTGTTAGTCAGCAACATTGATTTGCATAAAACTTTACCTCTTCCCCTACACACATGTTAATAAAAATCAAACATAAATTGCATCCATGTTGTAATGGTTCTTGCTATCCATTCTCGCAGATGAACTGATGAAGAGACTTTTCTGACCCCCTCACATCTTTCAACAAATGATGAAGGCAGAACTTAATTCTCTCCTTAATTTGATCATAAAGAATATTCCAAACTATTTCCAAGCACTGTAGAGCTGCAGATAATGAAGCTGCTGGCACAATTATTAGCGGTCTGTCCCCCCTCCCCCTCCTCTTCCTCTGGAAGTCTCTGGCATTCACCTGCCTATGCTGAAATGCTTGCGAAACTCGATATGTAGGCCTTACATAGATAAGACGGTTAACTTTATTCTACTTACTGTTGGAATATCGTACAGAAATTCACATTTCTTGTTTAAAGATTTTGTCCACGAGTAAAATATCCTAAAGAAATCACTTCAAGTTGTCCACTGCGTAAGGAAAGGTGGGAAATAGAGAGAGAAAGAAAATTTAATGTCTGTTCGTTAATCCTATGTTTTACCTTCTGTTTTTATTTATTTACGCATATGTTTCCATGAAGTTTGAACGCCACATAACGATGTTACGTAATAGAATAATAGAAAATTATTGCACTGTGTACAAATCAGTGCCACGTTTTAATAATACTAATTCTATCTTTAATTTATTTTTTTATGGCATAAGACTTGACAATTTTGAGTTTTTGAATTGTGGTGACGTCATACACGGAATCACTAAGATTCTTCAAAACCAAATACAAACCTTGACTGAAGTATATTCGATGACAATGGGCCGTTGGGTTGTCCAATTCAAAAGAAGTTACGTTATCTATGTAAGATTTTTCCTTCAGTTTGTATATATCTTTCTCTATCATCATCAGTGCCGTAGCCAGGACTGACAACTCGTGTGTGACGAGGTGGAATTGGTTGGTGGAAAGAGGGGGTGGGGGTGAATTTTAGACGTGATGACGGGGTCTAACTGCAATGTTGACCAATACTATGATGAGGGGGAAGGGGTAATAACCTCGGTGATATACACACACACCTACATTTTGTAATGAATTCCTCCTGATCGAGGGGTTGAATAATATTTTGAAGTTTTCACGTAAACACTCCCCCAGCAGCTGACGTAGTAGAACATGAAAACCATCAGCGGATTACGAGGAAACAACTACTGATTGAAGAAATTTTCTCTAATTCCAATAAGTTGTTAAGAAATAAGTTGTCTGCCACCTTACTTTACTCTAAGTTGCGCTCCTACATGGTTGACGCAGTTAAGTTACTTTGTTTTTCTTTATCAAACAACGTAACGATTCAGAGAGTTTTCAATTTTTTTAAAGATAAGGTGGAGTCAACATGCCTTTTCTCAGATATGATTTATAATAGTCTTGTTTTTTCTTTCTTTTTGGAGCCTGCTTATTACGGTAGTTTAGTCTCTTTTTCACTTAAGACTCTCAATTTACGCAACGGCCGTACTATTGTTGTCCGTTTTCGGGGTATCATTGATTTTTGAGACTCGAAACATACTGTAAAGGCTGACTCAAAATGCTTAAGTTACGGAATAAAACTATATTTTAAGGAGGTTTTGTTAGTCAGCAACATTAATTTGCATAAAACATTTCCCTCTTCCCCTACACACATGTTAATGAAAATCAGACATAAATTTTATCCATGTTGAATGGTTCTTGTTATCCATTCTCGTGGATGAACTGATGAAAGGGGCCTATCTGACCCCCTCATATCTTACAACAAAAGATGGAGGCAGAATTTAATTCTCTCCTTAATTTGATCATAAAGAATATTCCAAACTATTTCCAAGCACTGTAGAGCTGTAGGTGATGGAGCTGCCGGCACAATTATTAGCGGTCTGCCCCCCCTCTCTCTCCCCTCTGGAAGTCTCTGGCATTCACCTGCCTATACTAAAATGCTTGCGAATCTCAATATTCAGGTCTGACATAGATACAACGGTTAACTTTATTCTACTTACTGTTGGAATATTGTGCAGAAATTCACATTTCCAGTTCAAAAATGTTGTCCACGAGTAAAATATCCAAAAAAATCACTTCAAGTTGTCCACTGCGTAATGAAATGTGGAAAATAGAGAGAGAAAGAAAATTTAATGTCTGTTCGTTAATCCTATTTCTTACGTTCTGTTCTTTACGCATATGTTTCCATGAAGTTTGAACGCAACATAACGATTATACGTAATAGAATATGCGTGCGCACCTTATACGCGCTTTTATGCTGTGCGCGTAAATATAGTTGAACTTGCCAAAGTAATCAGTGTAAAAGTCGTATGCAACATCATCTGCGTTATTTAGCGCTATTACCGCATTCATAGATTGCGCGCGACGCTGAAAACGCACAATATCAGCGCCATATGCCGCGCATATCAGACCTAAGATATATACGTACTTTGAACGACAAGGATTGTTTCATCAGTAACTTATGATCGATGATTGGACAGGAAAAAATATACCGTGCGTGAATAAATGTTTGTAGGGTACTTTTGCATGTGTCGTCATACGCACTGAATACTACCATCTGGCCTAGCCTAGGCTGAAACGCCATCGAAAAAGAATGACAAAAAAAAAGCGTATATTGTACAGCGCAGACGGTTTCTTGACTAGTTTCGTGACTAGTTTTTGACTTGTGATTGGATAATTACGCAGCTACAGGTAGAGCACTTTAAATCCTTTTTACTAGCACACTATCGCCTTGACGCATAAATGAACATTAGCGAAGAAAAAGTGTGATGAACACAAAGCGCGCAGTTCTTTATTTCCAGCTAAGAAAGACACGATTTACAGGCTATTATATAAGCGCTGGTGCATAAGATAGACAAACTGACAAAGTACGTATTTGACGAAACTTTTAAGGAGAATCAAGACGCTTTAGTGCGCTTCTTCAGCTTATCCATTACGCAGCGTTCTTTTAAAAGGTTTGTGCGAGGAGTTCCGAGTATACGACACGCATATGGATTTTTTGCGTGTGACGTTTTTTACGTTGTAAACCAGTTCATGTGGTAGGTGGAGGGGGACTAGAGGAATAGTTTCCGGAAGTAAAGGTAAATATGCGTCTATATTTAAAAACTTACTTATTGTTTCGTTTCTTTTCCTGTCAGGTGAATGGATGACTACTTACGGAGTACACGGCGCATTTTCTACATTGCGCGCTTTTAAATCCTGTGAAAGAATAATATACTGGTGAAAAATTAATGCACTGTGTGAAAATCAGGTCCACATTTTAATAATACCAATTCTATCTTTAATTTCATCTTTTATCGCATAAGACTTGACAATTTTAAGTTTTTAAATTGTGGTGACGTCATACACGGAATCACTCCGATTCTTCAGAACCAAATACAAACTTTGACTGAAGTATGTCATTATATTCGATGACAATGGGCCGTTAGGTTGTCCAATTGAAAAGAAGCTACGTTATCTATGTAGGATTTTCCTTCAGTTTGTATATATCTTTCTCTACGTTCGACGTTCTGCGCATGCGACTACTTCACCTTCTCGTTATCCCTGAAGCTCTACACTGGGTGTCAGGGTATTTTCACGTTGTGCTGAAAACGGCAACTTGGGATAACGTGTGACGTCATGCTGTCATACCAATCTGCGCTTTTAACATAACTGAGCAATTGCTATCGTTTTTATGCTCATCAAATGAAAAATTGACTCAAATGTTGTCTGTTATTTTTCAATTTGTAAAAATTAAAGTTTACAGTAAAGAATTATGAAGTATTTGCATTTTCATCGGCGCTCAGATAATTTACGTTCTACTGGTACATCTTGGAAAATTTTACATATGTTTATCATATAGGGTATGAACTTTGGGCCACTTGCGAAGAAGTCGATCCAATCTTAACTTTTCCTTTTGCTTCACAAACTCGATGAAGGTTCGCCATTCTTTCAAAAGTTGTACTTATAATTGGAGCGTCGTCTGCTACGATCGAACATTGATAGCCTATTTGGATATGTCGCCGAGGGTAATCGCATGACTGGTCACATGACTGTCATATTCCCCGTCGTAAAAATCTAGTGCAAAAAAAACAGGACGGGTAAGTCAGTACGACGACGTGCACTGTCGGTTAACTTCCCCGTCGCACTTCTCCGCGTCGTGAAATCTAAAGCTCCCTACTGTGTGTGTGTGTGACGGGGTGGGGTTGGGTGATGGAAGGAGGGGGAGTGGTGTGGAGGGGGTAAACGCGATGACGGAGACAAACTGCGATTTACACAAATACTATGATGAGGAGGAAGTGGTAATAACCTCGGTCACAATTTACATTTTTATTGAAGTTTGACCCCATTAATAATCAACAAAATTTAGTTTTACTCTTAAAGTAATGGTCGAATAATTGTTCGCATCGCGAACAGAGGACTCACAGAAAATAGATAAATTCTATCATTTCCAAGTAAGTTTCATACAGGATAATTTTGTGGATAAGCAATAAATTTGTTGTCAACCTAGTGATTAAAGATTTGTAATATTTTAGTGAAGAATATTCTCAGGAAAGTTGTGCAAAGTTAAGACGTTCTGCCAAAAAAGTTTGTCTTCATCTCCAATGGCGTTCATAGAAAAAAACATAACTTCGTGAGTCCCTAAATCAGTAAACAACAGCACACAATGTCAGCATACAGAAACGGTTAAAGTGAAAGAAATCATGGCCAAGCGACGGTAAATGATTACATAACTAATGTAGGCCTAACATAGATAAGACTGTTAACTTTAATGTACTTACTGTTGAATATTGTGCAGAAATTCTAAAGAGTTCTCACGGATAGATATTCGGCGTTTTAGCTTTTCGCAAAGAGTTATTAATGAGTGGAATGGTTTGCCTGAGTGGATAGTTAGAGCTCCAATTCTGTTCACAATTTCAAGGTCAACATTGATAAATTCTTTACTAACTCTGGGCGTCTTTGATTTTTTTTTTTGTGGCGGTGGTGGTGGTGGTGGTGTTAGTTTTGGCTTTTTATGTGGTGACTAAATCCTCTTAGCCCGTAATCTTGCTATCTTAAATTCACATTTCCGTTTAAAAATTTTTCTCCACGAGTAAAATATGTGTGTCGAGAAGAGGCAAATTTGTATGCACTCTGTGTTGCTGACTAACAACAACTCTTTAAAACATAGATTTATTCCGTAATTTGAACATTTTAAAGAAGTTAAGATTCAGCCTTTAAAGTATGTTTCGAGTCAAAGATTCATTGATACCCTGACAACGGACAAAAATAGTACGGCCGTTGCGTAAATTAAGAGTCTTAGGTAAAAAGGAGACTTAACTACTTTAATCAGCAAGCTCCAAAAAGAAAAAAAAAAACTTACAACTAGTATGAAACATATCTGAGATAGTGCATATTGCCTCCACCCTATCCTCCACAACCTATTCCTTAACAACTTTATTTAAATGAGAGAAAAATTCAGTAGTTGTTTCCTCGTGATCTGCCGGTGGTTTGCAGGTTATACTACGTCAGCTGCTGGGGGAGTGGTTAAGTGAAAACTTCAGGATGTTATCTGACCCCTCGATCAGGAGGGATTCATTATAAAATGCAGGTCTGTGTATGTGACCGTGGTTATTACCCCTTCCTCCTCATCTTAGTATTTGTCCAAATCGCAATTTGTCCCCGTTATCGCGTCTAAATTTCACCCACCCCGACCTTCCACCACCCAACCCTACCCCAAAACACATACGTTGTCAGTTCTGGCTACGGTACTGATAATGATAGAGAAGATATATACAAACTGAAGGAAAAATCCTACATAGATAACGTAACTTCTTTTCAATTGGACAACCTAACGGCCCATTGTTATCGAATATACTGATATACTTCAGTCAAAGTTTGTATTTGGTTCTGAAGAATCTTTGTGATACTGCGTATGACGCCACCACAATTCATAAACTGATATTGTCAAGTCTTATGCGATAAAAGATGAAAACAAAGATGGAATTGGTATTATTAAAACGTGGCACTGATTTGTACACAGTGCACTGATTTTCTATTATTCTATTACAAACATCGTTATGTAGCGTTCAAACTTCTTGAAAACATATGCGTAAACAAAAAAGATGAGAACGGCAGACATAGGATTAACAAACAGACATTAAATTATATTTCTCTTTTATTTCCCCGTTTTCTTAAGCAGTGGACCAGTTGAAGTGATTCCTTTTGGATATTTTTCTCGTGATTCCTTTGGGTATTTTACTCGTGATTCCTTTTGGATATTTTACTCGTCGAGAAGATCTTTAAACGTGAAATGTGAATTTCTGCACGATATTCCAAACAGTAAGTAGAATAAAGTTAAACGTGTTATCTATCTTAGACCTAGACTGTAAAAAAAACGTAATTTCTACACACAGATAACCATTACAACCTTACGGTGAAGACCGTATTCTGCGTGCGACGGTCTTTGACAGTTAAAGCTGAGATAGAGACTTTAGGGTGAGTTTTTACTTTTCAGGACCGTAAATAACGACTAACTGTCTACACAGCCTTATACATTTAATTATGACATCATCATCAGGTCGAACGATCATTGACGTTGATTAACAACCCCCACTCCACCCGGTTGTCCATTCTGGTAGGCTTTGCTTCTCCAGGCTTGTGTCATCGATCAGCTGCAGTGGTCCAAGTATGTGCACCAGTGCGATGGGCGACCTTGACATGCTTGAGATCTAAATGCGATAAGTCAATGAAAGTTTTACTGTTTATTTTTGTACGGGCTTTGTTAAATATATTGTAAACTATCTTTGATAGTAATGATAATAATAACAATACATAAATTCATATAACGCTAATTTTGTAAAAACATTCAAAAGCGCTTTACATACAAGGAAATTAGATACGAAAACAAAAATAAGAATACAGAAATGACAACATAAATAGAAATACAATGGATCAAGCTGCACATTAGATTAATGTCTTTTTAAAGAAAAAAGTGTTAAGTTTAGTTTTGAAGGAGGTAAGGGATACATTATTAATACATTTGAGTTCAGTTGGGAGTGAATTCCACAATCAAAGACCTCTATAAGCAAAGGCCCTTTCGCCAAGAGTTTTATGCTTAATATGGGAAACAAATAGGGACTTGAAACGAAAGTCATAGCGGGATGGTTTTTCAAATACCATTTCACATAGATATTTTGGAGCAAGGCCTTTAATGCACTTGAAAATTTGTAAAATGATTTTATAATCAATTCTTTGTTTGACTGGTAACCAATAAAAGGACTTCAAAACAGCATTGCATTTAATCAACTTTATATCTGGCTTTTTGGCCAAATCAAACTTTATTTGTTTATCAAGCTTTCTTTATATCAAGTTTATATCTGGCTTATATCTACCTTTTTGTAAGGGTTGTTTTGATGAAGACTGTGATTAGTCATTTCAGGGTGAATTGAATGTAGGGTAAGGATCAACACTTAACTCAAGTCTCAACTTCTGGTCATCAAAATTCATACAGTATGTGATCAACGAATTTAATCCACAACAGCTTCTATTTTCAAAATGGATTTCTGTCTTTCTATTGTCAAAATGGACTGGAATAAAGCCTTCACATTACCATTATGCTCCTTTTTTGGTACTTAATGAACTCTGTACCAGAATAGCTAGCAAAATTCTTGTTTGCTATTCTGGTACAGAGTGTATTTAGTACCAAAAAGGAGCATAATGATAATGTGAAGGATTTATTTCAGTCCATTTTGACAATAGAAATCCATTTTCAAAATAGAGGCTGTTCCACGTAAAGATGATACATTTATACATCTACAACAGTTTCCACGAGCAGCTCATAACGAAATCTTCTTCTTCTTCCTCCTCCTCCTCCTCCTCCTCCTTCTTCTTCTTCTTCCTCCTCCTCCTCCTCCTCCTTTTTCCTCCTCCTCCTTCTTTTTCTCCTCCTCCTTCTTCTTCCTCCTTCCTCCTCCTCCTCCTCCTTTTTTCCTCCTCCTCCTCCTTCCTCCTCCTCCTCCTCCTCCTCCTCCTTCTTCCTCCTCCTCCTCCTCCTCCTCCTCCTCCTCCTACTTCTTCTCCTTCTTCTTCTTCTTTCCATTTGCTGTCACAATCATCACTCCATGACCGGTCATTGAAGTCAATTTTATTGAAAATCACATGGATCGCTTTCTGTGTCAAAGGGCATGACATGTTCTAGCTCTGCGTCATCATCACTGATTATGGTGTCCGGAAGAGATGATCCCGCAAACCAGTATGGAACATAGCGGCCATCCTCATTAGCGACCCATCCGAAATTCAGTGGATGTAAGTCTTTCGTTGGTTGAGAAGAGTTCGTCTCCACATTATAGCTATATAATTAGCACGTGACATGTAGCGCTAGTGCTTTCTCACAGGGTGGTAAGGATGAAGAATTGATTATTTTTACCATGAGATATTTCTGTTGTTGCCTGTCATTTTGATGAAAGACTGGTACCTGGCCTCGTTGATGTTACTTAATTCTTTAAAGCCATACATTCTGTACACATAAGCGGTGATCGAAGGTTTATCTATGATATCATGACACACTAACCTTAGGCTAAAATGTGTTTTCTGTCTTTCTCCGAATGACTGAATGGTATTGACTTGCCTTTTCTGTAGAATGCCGAGTTAAAATCACACCCGGTGAGTGCATGGAAACCGATAAGTGCTTCAGTCAATCCTGTTTGCTTCCTTTCCAGCTCTCTCGAAATGTCGGTAACATTGATTAGCCTTCTCTTGTTTTCTGAACCAAAGTCTATCACAATCTCTGATGTTTCTGGCATTTTTGAGGCAAGCGCTACCAGAATGACGAGTACATCAGTATCAGACGATCAAACTATTACCTTTATTTTTAGATATGGGATGCCATGAGTGTGTCAGCCTCTTCATGCCTTCCCTGAAACTCTGCTGTTCTTCATCTATCAGCGTGGCTATTGTGTTTACATTCAGCTTGAGACACTTGCCACCATAGGAAACAGATCCAGTCTTGCTACCAATAATTGGAGTATAATACTCTTTCTGGATCACCTTCAACAGGAATTGAGCAAGTGCGTCCTTGAATGCACCATTGTTCAGCAAGTGGATGCCTTTTCTCTGCTGCTGTTGTTCCTCCTCTGTAATGATGAATATGTTTATCTCATCACTTGTAGAACCTCTACTCAGCCTTTCAACATCTTTGATAAATAGCTCTTCATACTTATCCAGCAATAAATGAATGGAGATTCCCACTGGCAGAACACACCTTTACCATGATATCTTTAACCATTTTACCACAGGTCGATTTGTTATGACGGGGAAAAACTTCATGGAGAACAAGTCCACCATCGAAAAGGGTGACATCGATTCTTAAAACCAAAAGCGTTATCCTGACTTGATTTTGGTAGCTTGGATTCTAGGAGCTTGGTAGGTTTGCTTTATTTGTTTTCATTGGAGTGCCATCAGCATGTGCGAGAGCGAATGAAATCTTAGTGATTGGAAAACAAAGTACAACTTATAAATCGATGTTAGACTTCGATAACAGATAGCCGAATGCATCACGGACAGGCATGCTGTTGCTAGAGCCTTTTTCTCTAGAGGGTTTTCTTTTCATATTTGCTGCAGCAAAGTTCTGAACCTTCACGCGCTTGACAGTTATCAGAAATCGGTTTCATCTTTGACTCACTCTTTATGGAAGTCCTGCCTCATTTTTGCTCCTCTTTGCAGTGTTCCCTAGAAGGTAAGTACTGGTTGTTGGAGTAGCAGCAGTCTTTCCAATGGCAATATTCACTAATGTGGTTGGTGCTTCAATTGTGAATGGATAACATGTTGTAGAGCGAAGCACTTTAAGGAACTTTTCTGCATCATGCAAAAAAAATGTTTATCAAAGATCAGATAATAGAATAAGTGGGGAAGGCCACCGTTACAAAATACAACACACAAATAATACAAATTCCTTAACTAAACTCACTAAACACAAGTCACAAACAAGTTAGGCAACTTAAAACCATTGATGTATATGGTCTGGTGATCATACCAGGGAGGTAGGTGCCACTTCGATCATACCATGAAAACAACTTATTCCTGAATCATACCATATCAGCTATAATCTGATAATGAGGGATAGTGAAAAGGCTATTGACTAGGAAGTGCCATTAATGGCACTTCTTGCACTGATGCATGACATTATCGATGCATATTACAAATTTGATAAAAGTGGGAGATGCATTTCCCAAGGATTGGTTTACGTAGGACCTGTTTATCTGATGTTTCTCATATGCATGTTTCGTCACGGATTATTATTTCGTTCCAAATTGTACATGTGCACGAGCAAGGCATGGTGTGATTACAGGTGAGGTGCTATGGTTGGAGAGAAAGACTGCATATGGATTATAACAGAAGAAAATGGATTTAATCAGAAAACATATAATGTAATAGACTTAAAGGAAAACTTAGCTTCAAAGTTAGTACATCTTTTCAATAAGGTAAACATAAACCTGGGACAAAATTAAGTACATAATCTATTATTGTTCAGCTTCTTTTGGCCCCCATTCTGCTAAGGCCTCGGTCCGTGTAAGAACGGTTAGTCTGTGGAGATAGAGGAAGCTCTTGTTGTGTCTGGGTTGGCTGTTTTTTTTTGAGCTTGTCCTTATTCCTCTGGAAACGGATATTCTTATAACAATGGGACAGTGATTGAGTAATCTCATAGTCCATATCTTCAGTGTTTGGAGTGTCTTAGGTTGAATTATTGGATTTGTTGGTTTGTTGTTCTGGGATTTGTTGGCTAGGTCGGCTTGAGGTTGGTGTTTGATGGCTTTCGGAGTGTTTCTTGGGGTGGGGTGGGGGTAGGGGAGATAGGGTATGGGGTCTTTGATGAGGAAGATAGGTTAAGGTAGAGGTGTAGGTGGATGTAGATTGTGTATCGGGTATGGTTGGGTTGTTGGCAGTGATCTTAGGACCCAAAGTTCAGTCCAGGTTCAATGTTAAGTTGGTTTGCATAGGCCACACTTGAAATGGCAACCATAGGGGTCATTAGTGTTATGCTGCATAGGGATGTTTTATTTTCATTTAAAAACTTGTCCATACCTAGTCATAAACCCCTTAAAAATGTCCAGATAAATTCTTTGAAATCCATTTCCTGCAAAACAAAAATATCTTAAAACTCTCCTCCTTGCGTGCAAAATTGGACGACCCTGTCGACCCCCCCCCCCCCCTCCTCCTCCACACACACACACCTTGGTTACACCCATGACTAGGAATTTAATAGTTTTAAAATATAAACCAAATTTGAGGTTTTTGTATGTAACTAACACTGATGACCCCTATGGTTGCCATTTCAAGTGTGACCTATATATTTTTATGAATGTTGTAGACAGTAGCGCAACTACAGTGGGGGGAGCTGGCATTGGGGTTACGCTTGGGGTCCCATAATAAACATATCGCAATATCTTTGTTCACAATGCTCAGGTTCAAAAATTATTTGCTCGGCCCGCAGGAGACGGGGGTTAGTTGAGTCAATTTTTACATTTCCAGTTATAGTAACAACAACAAGAGGCATATGTACAATGTAAGTTGTGCCATGAATAGTTTACCTATTTATCTCAGTGCTGACGCTATAGTAACTAATTAATCATCAACATCATAAATAATGTCCATGTTTTGGCTTAAAGGAGCACTAGACCGAAAGTGGGAGCATATTTTTAGGAGGTCCCCCATAGAATCAAATGTTTATCTAGCACGCAACGGTATACCAATTTTCTGATTAATATGAATGTTTAAGTGACATTTGCCCTCACGTCGTCTGTGGGCTATGGAGACACTGAAGTTTATTGATCTATTGTGGATAGCATATCTGTGAAATTTTCCAAAATGAACGCCCCCACTTTTTGGTCTAGCGCTCTTTCAACTTACCTTGGGTCAATTTTAGCTAGACATGAGATGAATTGGGCCTGAAGGAGAAAGATGAGCCAGTGACATGTTTTTGTTGAAACAATACTTTTTTGAGAAGGAATAATTGGACACAACTTAAGTTGTGTACGCAAAGGTTAGGTACATTAATTATGATTATGAACGCAATCTTTCTTTTCGCTGCAGTACAAAATGATGTATTATTAAATCCGATTAGTTTAAGGGTCAAGCAAGTCTATCTTATATGAAAGAGGAAATCCAGCGAAACAAAATAGTAAATAAAGCATTCAAAACTCAAGTTATTCCGTTTAGGAGATATCTAAGTTTAAAGTTTGGTATCATGGAGTTAAAAACTCCATGGTTATATTGAAACTACTGAAATTGGACTACTTGTGCTGTCATAGCCTCAGATTTCTCAAAGTCTATGTATTTTATCAAATTTTGTTCTGCGATTTTGTGGCTTAAAAATTATAGGATATGTCAAAAAAGTAGTACAACTGAAGCTATAGGAAGGGTACATTAGTTCAAGAAAAATTGTGAAATATTAAATAAACTTTCTTTACAATACATTAATAATTGTTAAGAATGTGAGGATTAAGACGACAATTTTCCATAGTAGACTTTCTATACCAGTCATTTCTACACAGATAAGACAGAGCTTTAAAACTTGAATATCTTCTTAACGGAATAAGATTTTTGAAAAGTTACCTCATCATTTTGTTTCTTTTGACTGTTTAAAGTCCCTTCTTAATATAAGATGAACATGCTTGACCCCTGAACAAATCCGTTAAGTATCACGGTTAATACATTCTTATAATAATCAGACTTATTATCCCTGAGACTGGAAAGCGATTATATTCACCCAGCTTCCTACACTTTTTGATCAGTATTTTTTTGTTTTAACATACTAACTGGTGGACCATTTGGTCACCCAGTAAGAAATTTTAGTCGGATGCACTGGGCGACCAGTTTCCTTATAGTTTCCTTGCAGTTGTATAAGAATATGATAGTTCTAGGACACACACCCGTTGAGCTCTACAGCTGAAAAAGGGGGCGGCCTATATTCTATCCTACTAAGCAATTTACCTAATGCTGACTATACGTCCATATACATTTAATGAAACAAAATCTATTCCCGTAAGAAAACATAGCCTCTTTCCAAATTTTGAACAAGCTTTCAAAACAATTGTTTAGAAGTTATTTCTCTAGTATTATGTAGCAAAAAGTATTTCTGTTTATTAGAAAGAAAGTAGAACATAAACTAATACCTACTCTGAAAATGTTTTATTTATGAGGTAAAAGACATGCTGCAATGTTGCAATCAAACTTTCAACCTCAGTTGAATTGAATCCATGTATTGCATTCACAATACCTTAATACCACAGACTTAACAGTATCTCTGGCAACAGACAAACATTCCTTCGGGTCAAAAGTCCTTTAAAGAATGTGTACATTATATTCTGGGTTTAGCTTGGTCAATCCATTTAACATGTTTAAAGAAAGAGTATGCTACACACAATATTACTTCAATGACGCTGACGTCCAAATACACGCATGTGTTGAAATATTTATTAAAGTACTTTTGCATTCTCTGAATATTTGAGCTTTTGGAAACAGCTTTTTTTTTTTAAACGGCTTGTTTTCTTGGCCGTAACTTTTCTGTTAGGACATATACCAAACAACCGAGAAGGAATATTGCTGCTTGGTAAGTTCAGTATCATTTCTGCCAGATGTTTAGTGGATTTTGTCTCATGCCTTTCAAATAACGCAGACATGATACGGAACTCATTGTAAACAGGATTTGCGATTAGCCAATGAAAACAACAGATCTTTGCAAAATTGCAATTTGGCACAGGAGAAAAGAGATGTTAAGAGAGATATAGTTTGCTCTATTACTCCCATATAGTCGTATATCTTTTTGCAGAGTGATGTCCAATGGATCCATTCTATACATACAAGGGTTCAAAATGGCCAGCGATGACTTCGTCGAAAAGCCTAGATGCCATGACTGATTTTCAAGTCCGTGATAACGATGTATTCGTGGTTACATATCCAAAATGTGGTAGGGACAATCTTATCTTTTTTATTACTAGGCTTTCTGAATGGGTTTAAACGCTTAGATTAGGATTTTGTATTTTAACTTGGGAGATGATGTTCACCGCTGGGTACAATCATTCTTAATTCAGTGCTACATAATTTCTTGATAATTGGTTTTCAATAGGTTTATTTAATGTAAATGTGGGGTGTACGGCACTTTTGCCCATCAGCCCACACATCTTTATTCTTTTAGTTTTGCAACTAAGATTATATCTGATGTTAGTCTTCCATATGGTATAAGAATCTGTAATGAGGAATTAAGAAGTACCAATTGCGGATGATACTCCTCTTTCTTTAAAAAAAAAAAATGTGTAAGTGCAATTGTAAGTGCAATCATTTATCTTTTTCCATTTGGAAGTTTCTTAATACTGTTTCCTGATTAAAACTTTAGCCCGTTGGCCATTGGTCAAATAATTTAATGTTTTGGCACCGTGTTTATAACGCATTTAATGCACTGTTCAAAGGACTTAGCTTTCGTGAATGGCCATCCTTAAGTCGGGTCATTCCACTGAGCCAAAGTCCTTTACCCAGTACATTAAATGCGTATAAATCAATCTTTTCATTACAGCATGTTTTATTGAAGATTAACTTGATGACACCTGATGAATTAAGTATTGTATTGCGCAATAGAAATTCAAAATGGAAAGATATAAAGCATCCCTATTAGCAAATTACTTTTAAGACCGTAAAAAAGTATCACAATCCTACAAAATGTTCATAGATCTTGGCTGTCCTCTAGCGATGATTTGATTTTGTTCTACAATATTTGTGTTCTTTTGTGATTGCCATGTGCTTATATGTTTAGAAAGCATACCAGTGATTGCTATGCTTGCATAGTCGAAATGAAATATGGAAAAGGCTTCCAAATTCACATTGCGTGTTTGTGTTTCTTTGAGATATCTTTTCGGTTGCAAGAAAAAGCATAAAATAATTTTAATATGTCTAGCACTTTAAGGCAACCTATTGCACTGATTTGAACATTAATTCTACCGAGAAAACATTGTTCACTCTAATATTTACTTCTAAGTTTCCTTGTGATATTAACACAAATCCCATTTTATATCCAAGGATGCAAACGTTGGCCCATTAACTTTTGTATTTATACTAACAGAATGTTCATATATAAAGTGATAGCATGCGAATTTGTATTCCAACACCTTTTTTTAATCTGTTGACGTTCTTTTTAAATCTAAACCTAAGGTACTCACTGGATGAAGGAAATTGTTCAGCTTCTGCTTCATGGTGGAAATCCAGATGCCTTCAAAAGGAGACCAACTAAATTTCATTTGGAGCTTTTTGTTTGCGACAGCGTTGAAACACTGTTAGCGGATCGACAAAACCTACAACCAAGTTGCGAATTTCTGCAAGAGGCGCCTTCTCCGAGAGTGATTTCCTCTCATGTGCCACATCAGCATCTTCCACCTCAGATCTGGGAGAAAAAACGGCCGGTACTATTTTAATCTATTCTTGCTTTAACATCAGTTATCACTTAATGTGTTTGTATTATGTATATCCACTCACCTCTGTGGAGGAATGAAATTCTAGCACATAATAAAGTAGCATGGATGTTGCGGGGGAAAAGTACGCAGGATTTGTGCGTCAAACGAAGCAGAATTTGCTACACATACCGTCAACAAAAACTGCACACTAACATCCCTAATCTCTGATTATATTTGGTTTAGGTTGAATTTCAAGATCGATGGACAGGTAGCAGAAAGTTTAATAAACCATCAAAATCCGTTAAAAGGAGTCATATTACCCCCTTTTGCATTTAAGGCTTTATAACAATGAATTATGTAATTTTTATTGAACTTTTGTGAAATCACAAACAACATCACAACAAATTTCTTTATTTGCTTTATCCCCATCAACGTTATTTGAATGGGAACAGTTGAAATGGCGAAGGCGTTTTGAATAACCATCAGCAGAGAAAACAATCTGATGATTTTCGTTTACATCATTGTATACATTTTGATGACCTAAGAGATGGTTGACGTAATAGAATAATTTTCTCCTCCTTTTTTTGCAGATAATATATGTAATTCGGGAACCCAAGTCTGTACTTCTCTCTTTATACGAATTTTTGGGGGCCGGTAATAATAATCAATATCCATCGGACTTCAACGAATTTATGAAGCTTTTCTGTACTGGAGAAAGTAAGAATATTATGAAAACTAATTTTCTGATTAGAATAAGTTGCAAAGTTGACACTCTGACAGGATCAGCGGTGTATCAGTCACCATTCGAGAATCTTAAAGATTTTATGGTAATTTATGGAAAGAAATAGCATATCATCATACAACATTGATATTTCCATTACGATATTGTGAAATTTTGAAAAGAATACAGTTAATGACATACTGTTTACGAAATCTTTTATTTATATATTTTATTCATTTTCAATATTTGTAATCTTAAAGAGGAGTAATAACCTCTAATCTGCTACTCCATTGTCCCTGTCTTTGAAATAAATAATTCGTTCTGATATCTAAATGATTTAATTTCTTAGTAAGAATAGATTTTTATCAAAAACCTTTGAAATACGACGGAAACGTTTGGCATGATATGGGCTTTTTAATCTTGTATACTTTATACTACTTTTATCTTCATCCAATCTTTATTTCCTTCTCTTGGGTGTCCTAAGAAACCACTGTGATACAATGAATACATGTAAAGAATTAGAGTACCAGATCTTTTCAGAAAGTGGCGCAATAAGACAATTGTATTGGAACCTAGATACCTGGGTAGGGCGTGCACAGACAATATAACAATTGTCCGTTTTAATTTCTGAAATACAAAGTGTGATCACGTGACCAGCAACACTTGGCATGCGCTTTCTCCGAAGCTTTGTTTTCAAAATTGCTTGAATTGTTCCAGAAGATGTTCCATGGATTGTAAAGTTGTTGTTTTACCTCGTCATCATTGTGTGGGCCAATATGTGTGTCACCTTACCACGATTTATTCTCACGGTCACATTACCTTAGTATCTAGCAGGTGTAATGAATTAAGTATTGCTAAGAATGGGACTTGTTTATTTTCATCCCTCAGTTGTATACGGTGATTACGCCGATCATCTCAAAGGCTATTGGAATCTCAGAGAAAAGGAGAATGTCTTCATTGTTTCGTATAGAGAAATGCAACAGGTATGATGAAGTACCAACGCTATGAGTAAAGATTCTTTATGATTTTTTCAGAATTTCTTGACTTTTTAGTAAAATGCACGTTATTTTTTTAATAACATTTTATAACTTACGTCATAAAACACCACCGCCAAAGTCTAAATCATAATTTTACAATCCCAACGATTTTCCGTACAATATTTCTTAACAGAAAGGGAAATGACGATTTTATGGATATAAAATCATTTTTGGTTGATTACGATGAAGTGATAACTCGGCAAATTTCTACAATAAGAGTTGCCACGCTGCTTTATGTGACACTATATGTTTTTCTATGTCTGTTTTTCTTGCCTTCGAATTCCATCACAAGTTGGAAGACCATTGTCATCATCGGTCGGCTGCAACACTGGCGACTGCGAGCCTCTTCCAGTCCCTCCGATCGCTAGTAATGTTGGCTATCTGACTTGGAAATAGATGACCACTATCATCTCCCAGTATGTGTTGGGTATATAGCTTAGGCAGGTTATACGTTGACGCCCTGGTCTACGTCGGCCATGGAGTGGGTAGTAGAGGACATGCAGTTCAGCAGGTTCATCCTCTGTCATTAGAAGAATGTGACCTAGGAAGTTTAATGTATTCTGCGTGCTTTCTCAATTAGCGATCTAGTATCCGTAATGTCATATATGATGTTGTTGGGCACATGATCTATTCTTTTTATGCAGAGCATAATGCGATAGCATGATATTGCAAAAGAATTTTTCTTGTTCTCCGTATTTGTTGTGATTACCCAAGAATCGCAGCCATATATTAGGATTGTGATACATGATACTTCAAAGAGTCTCATTTTGGTGGAAATTGGTAAAGTGGAATTCTTCCAGAGTTTGTTGAATATTTTCTCCAACATGCAGCAAAGGCAAGTGCCCTTCGTTTCTTCATGTCAATGGTACTTGAGGCCATCATGGATCCTAGGTACTCGGAGACCTTATTGTTGGGTTCACCATAGACTTGAAGAGGTTGTCTAGAGTTCAAGTTGATAGAAATATATTCTGTTTTGGGCACGCTGATGATTATGCCTATCTCTGCTGCTGCTATTGCTATTTTATTTAGCTGATCTCGTGCTCGTGGCTTTGATGAGTACTAGGAGAGCAATTTCATTATCAAAATCCAAGTCGTTTATTATAGCTTTTCAGGGTAACCCTAGAAGCCCTTGGATGAGTCATGATCCCTACTTCCAAGTCCATTAAAGCCTACTCCTCTCTGCCCCACTTGTAACACTGATCTCTCCATCAAGCATATCTTCGTAATCTGTCCCTTATACCAGAACTCTAGATCTCTTCTCTCATCACTATCCTCAATCTCGGACCTTTTCGAAAACAATTCTTCCTCAAACATCATCAACTTCCTCCGCAACAACAACCTTTTCCACCACATTTAACTTCCCCTTCCCCCTTTTTACATCTAACCTTACTTGCCTCCTTTTTTTTCTCTTTCTGTTTTTCCTCCTTTTCTCCCTTACAAACCTTCCTTTCCTCACTATCCTAAATCTTACACCATAATTTATTAACACCCTCTGGGCACATTTGACTCTGACTGTCGTGGTGCCGTTAAACATCAACAAACCAAACAAAACCATTGCAGCTTTCCTCAATAGATGGTCAATGATGATTGCAAAGATAAATGGTGCAAGACCATCTCATTGTAGTACACCTGTGGTCTCATTGTACGTTTCAGAGATGCTGATCAATGTGAAATTCAGAGGAATGCGATTACTGTGGAATCCACCATTATCCTCTTGAGGATGTGGATTTGTTGGGCGCAGCTGCGAAACTTGCTGAAACCTACCTGGTTGTTCCTCGGTACTGGGTCAATATGGTAACGTATCCTGTTCAGTAGGATTTTATTACATACTTTGGCTGCTAGCGACATTGTAGTTAGTCATGAGCGTTAGGTATCCTTTCTTGGGAAGAGATATGATAATATCTGTGGTCCACTGCCTTAAGGGTTTCAAAGAAATGTATGCTTTCTTGCAGAATTTGTGGATGACCTCACGTCATTACATTACCACCACCTTTACACCTTTTTAAGAGCTTCTTTAAGAGTAATTGCATTATCTAGGCCAATATCCTTCCTTTTTCATTTGCAATATGGCCTTTTGGGTTTCTTCCTATGTAAGTGGTTCTGAAGGAAATGGTTAGATCATGTTGAGCGGGTTGGAGGAGAATTAAACACTGAACCGTTGCCATTGTTCAGCAAGGAGCTGGAGTAGTATATCCACTCTGCAAGCAGGTCCTTATCATTGAAATAAGGCATCTCATTCCTTTTATTCACTTTAGCTCATGCTCTCTATGTTTTGCTACATAGATCATGGATAATTGTCCACGTAGTTTGAGTAATTTCCTTTTTCATCAGCTGTTTTGTGCTCTTCCAATTTCTTGTTTAGAGAAAGTTGGAAAACGCAGAATATTAGCTGGAAGAAGTAGAATATTATTTTCATCTCGATATCAAGATACAAATGACAAAATGATAAAGTTGCATATAATTTAATTCTAGTAATTGTATTGATATAATGATGACGCTATATAAATGATAATTACAGCACTATAGTAAAGATATTGATAATGTTTCCTAAAATGAAGATGTTGATTTAACTGATAACACATATGAAAACGATACTGTTGATGTCGGAAGGCCTTTGTTGATCACATGTAGGGTTTAGCGCAAGACCATCCATTGATGTGAAGTAAGGTTATTAAAATGATATCAATGGCGACAGAGATGATGTATATAGCGAGCAACGGTTGCTGTTTTTCTTTTCAAGGATTTAAAAGCAGTGCTTCAAGAACTTGTTATGTTCTTGAAGATAGATGTTCGGAGGAAACCATTCAGAAAACAATCGAAAACTCGTCACTGGAGCAGATGAAGGATTCGTTTGCGAAGGCAGAAAAAACAGAAAATGCGGATATATCTACCTTTCTGAAAATGCTTCCAGTCCTAAAACATGGTACGATTCTGCAGTTTTTACTTCGTGACATATTGTAGATTTAGTATTATCCCCGTATATCCAAGGCCGTATGAGTCGGCAGGGGCCTCTACAATAATTTGCAAAATTCATCGAGTAGGTGACTGCTCCAAAGAATATATCTTTATCTATTTTAGTGTATATATGTATCATTTGCAGCTTGAATTTCCCTCACAAAACAATCTTGGAAAACGATGCGCTCGCAACAGTGCTTCTTTCGTACAAGGCATTGGCAATATACATATTAAAACCGACACAAAGGGATAGTGATGAAATATACAAAAATTGTCTGAAACAGTAATTGGATCAGTTGCAGCTTTTCAATGTAAAATATGTAATCTAAGGCTTTGAATTCTCTCGCGTAAAGTATTATAAAACCTTAAAACAATGCAAGGTATTATAATTTTCGAGAGCTTCGCCCCATACCCCGCCATACAGGGCTTCAAACATACACCACTGCATACACTATCATACTTTATGCACGCATTATATAAAAATGTCATCTGCAGCTTGAATTCCCATCACGAAAAGCCCTATTAAAAGCCGGTAACTCTCACATCTTCCATACTCTTTATCAATGTAACCCCTCAGAAGCTTCATTATCATCTTGTCCACACTCTATAAGATATAGAACATGTTAAAAATTACTAAGATAACAGTACCCTGGATTACGCTTGTCTAGTGTTGTGGCCAGTCAGGACTCGAGCCCTACACAATGATAACTTGATATTTGTAAATAACTCTACCTGTCCACTAGACCACACTTTATTTGTATACAAACACCTCAGCAATTATATTTTGAGACTCACTGTTCTTAGCTTCACTTTATCTTTGTCTTTCCTTGCAGGACAAGGCGATCGGTGGAAAAAGCATTTAACTGTCGCTCAAAGTGAAGAGTTGGATCGATTGTACTGGGAGAAATTAATTGATTATCCAGAACTAATAGCGAAAGTGTAGTTTGATCTTAGCTGGAATAGCTATCTTAGTTCAAATAAAAGTTCATTGTAATAATTAACTCTTTACATGTATACAGAAAATACCTAAGCGACTTAGAAACAACGAACTAAAGACCACATATCGTGATAATAATACAATTCAAGCTAGCGTTTCTGATTGGTCGAAAAGTTTACACAATCGCCGACAAGTCAATCAATTACCGCAACGGAAGTGATGTTACTAGTATGTATCGTATTTGTTAGCGAAAGGTCAAGCAATTTTTGTTGAGAAGTGATCTCAAGTGTATATTCGATCGAAATACATTGACAACCAAATGTGGTTGATTATCATATGGATATACATATTTGACGGGTTTCTGTCTTTTTATATAAATATAATATATATATATATATATATATATATATATATATATATATATATATATATATATATATATATATATATATATATATATATATATATATATATATATATATATATATATATATATATATATATATATATATATATATATATATATATGGGCCCATCCATCCACCCATCCATCCACCCATCCATCCACCCATCCATCCACCCATCCATCCATCCATCCATCCATCCATTCATCCATCCATTTTAGTTTTCTTCAATTACAAAAAAGTATTATTAAGAATTCCCACATGAATTTTTCAAGGGGAGGGGGAGCCGGACTCACACACACACACACCCACGTACACATACCCACCCACACACATACATACACATGCACATACACCCACACACACACGCACACACCCTCACACACATACACACACATATTTTTTGGACGATGACATCAAATGTAATAGTTGGACCTCCTCCTGCCCTTCCCCAGATACTCTTGAATGCTGGCTATGCTACTTGTGTGCTTGAACAATTGAATGAACAGTCAACATATTTGGATCTCGTTATTTTAACAACGGTTACACCGTTGAAACTGGTCTTGTTTTCTCATTTTCAATTTTGTCTAGAATTTACTAGTAGTATAGTAACTGAACCTAATTTCGTGCACCCCTGAATTTTGTGCACTACGTATTATGTTCCGATTCCACCTAGTTTAGCAACCAATTTCGAACAATCAGACTTACGAGCTAAAACTTACATTCAAAATCGTAAAAATGATGCTTCCTGGGGTAAGGGAAGACCAAAATTTCTTATAAAAATGCAATATAATTCACATCCTAAAAGAATTTTCTTTCAGAAATCACTGGTCCAGCTGAGGCAATAAAAACAGCAAGTTTTCCTTCTCACTCGAACACACATCCATCTGCTGTCGCTGACGTTAGGATAAAGGACGTTTTATTATGTAATAATGGCCTAAGCTATATATTTTTTTATATATAAACAAAGGTCACATCGGGTTCAAAACTGATGAATATTTAAGAGCTTAAACTTTAAATTAAGGCTATGACGTTACAAAAGTTCATTTCCGTCCTGCGATAGAGTGTGAAAATTTGATATTTTCTTTTAGTATTCTTATTCAATAAATAATATGTGAGTGTTAATGCACAAAAAAGAGATTAAAGAAAAACATGAAAGGTCCAGGTAGATTTGTTTCACCGGATATCACTAAAAATAAGCTATTGAATCAGAATGTGTTTTAGTGCGTTTGCTTGCTAATCTTATGCCCCCATTGTAAAGAATCGGAAGATTGATTTTTGATTTCTTTTTTTTGACCTTTCAATGTGTTATATACGTTAACTGTTTGAAAACTACATTTTGCATACTGTTTTAAAGGATCTTCAAGTCTAATGGATAAAAGCAAAAGCCAAAATACGGCATTAGATGCACGGCGAAATTAGGAGACTCTGAACGAACACGCTCGAGTTTTGTTATAATTTGTTATCGCTTGACTTTTTTAAGGACAAGTTTCTCTTTTATTTATCACCGTTACAAAGATGAGAAGTTTAGTGGCACCTTCAAAGAATTTTTAAAGGTAAGTTCTCGTTTTTTAATACAATTTTCGCCATTTGTTTTCTTAAGTGCACGAAATTAGGTTCCCCCATGCTATAAGTAATAATGATTTTGGGTCACTCCAAATTGTTATAGTTCGCTTGGAAAACACAACCTTCTCGGCTGGAAGCACATATTGAGCTCTACAGTTGGTCCAGAGCTATCATTTTCCTTTATACTACTAAACAATTTAACTGATGTTGCACAGACATGTCCATATACCTTTAGCAAACAAAATATCGCATCAGAAAACACACCCTCTGTACAACGTTTGAACATGCATTCGAAATGATTGGTTAGAAGACATTTTTCGAGCATTATTTTAAATGAGTTTATTTCAATCTATGAAAAAGAAAGTAGGACAGGAACTAGTTCTTTACTCTGAAAATATTTCATTCATAAGATGAAGTTGGTGTATATAAGAAAGGGCATAGCACAAAATTGTCCAATATGGTCAATGGATTAAACTTATATTACATACAAGAAAAATTCAAAGCTGAAATATTTTACCCTAAATATTTCCGGCAATATCTCATATTACTGAATTAATAAGATTACAGATTTCGTCTCTCTGTCAACAAACGAAAGATTGCGTAGAGCCCAAAATCCTTCAAACTATGTGTACGCTATATTTGAGATTTTGGTCGATCCGCTTATAGAAAGAATATGTTAACCCACGAATAGATACAATATTCTATCGATGATACTGACATGAAAATACAGTCACACTTACGTGTCGATATAACTACTTTTGCAATTTCTGAATAATTTTTTTTTTGAAAAAGCTTGATTTTTGGGCGAAACTATTCTGTGAGGACACTTACCGAACTATCGCTAAGGAATATCTCCTCTGCTTTGGTAAGTTCAGCATCAGCTCTCTCGCTTATATAGTACGTTTTGTCTAATATCGTTCAAATAATGCAGACATAATATGGAACTCGATGATTTGCGACCAGGACATTCGATCACAATCGGCCCAAATCTATATATAACAACCCCTGGTTATGATATTTTGTTATTCTGTGTCATCTAAATAAGAAATCAGACAGAGATTATTTTTGCCCCCCCCTCCCCCTCCACCCCACTCCTTTGCAAGTTAAAACCGTAAACGTAAAACAATTAAATTCGTCTTAAAAGAGAAATGAATCATGCAGAAAATGCACTCTTTTCTAGGTTCTCTATGAAACTCTCTTCTGCTAATAAAGCTTCCACTTGTGTTTATCTATTCTTCCCGTTTGTCGATAAATCAAACCAATTAGATGGTGTCGTCCAACTGTGTATATCATATTTCATTTAACATTTCTTGGCTTTGAGCCGTTTTATGAGCAATTGATGGTGATTAATAGAATTAGGGAGAGAGTTAAAATGGAAGTAAATCATTGAGAAACTAAATTGCTATGGATCAAGAGAACAATATACAAACTATGCATAATTCATGACATACGTGTACACAGTGGCGTAGCCAGAGGGGGGAAGGGGGAGGCGAGGGGGCGATCGCCCCAATATTTTGATCCGAATATTTGAATTAATTCACTATGGATTTAGTTAAAAAGCAGACCAAAACTTGTAGTTACTTTTTAATTATATCGTACGAACAAAAGGCTCATTGATATCCATGATGCAAACTATTACATATTAGCTTATGTTGACCCATTGATTTTATATTTATCCTACGGAATGTTAGTGTACACAGTGATAGTATAAACAATGGTATTCAAGCATCTGTTAATCAGTTGACGTTCTTTTTATCTAAAACTAAGGTACTCACTGGATGAAGGAAATTGTTCATCTTCTGCTTCATGGTGGAAATCCAGACGCCTTTAAAAGAAGACCAACTAAATTCCATTTGGAATTTGTTGTCTGTGACAGTATTGAAAAGTTGATAGCAGATTGACAAAACCTAGCAAAGCCTTCTCCGAGAATAATCTCCTCTCACGTTCCACATCAGCATCTTCCACCTTAGATCTGGGAGAAACAACGGCCAGTATTTTTAATCTATTTTTGCTTATATATAAGGTGTCAGTTAAGGTGTTTCCCATTTTTATCTACTTACTGTGGTGTAGCGGTTATCATACATGTCTACAGACCACGAGATCTTTGGTTCAAGCCTGGTTGGGTAGACACGCCAGTGCACCACATCTGGTTATCAAAGGCCGTGGACATTGACTTGGTTGTCGATGTTATGTCTGTCCGTACGTCGTACCTGTGTTCTCGTCCGGGTCGTATTAAGCGTTTCGTGATAGCATTGTTACAATCATAACCGATTACGCAGGTGACAACCCCGTCATTGTAATTGTGTGTTCACTCGTCGTCGTCGTCGTCGTCGTGTTTCCCATACATAATACGTCCACTCACGGTGATAGAAGGCTAAACGTTTAGCACATAATGCAGTAACATTGATGTTGCGGGAAAATACGCTGACGTCCCCCATTAAGTTCCGCTTTGACACCCATAAACTTTACGGTCAATGAAGACCTAAGGTTTAAAGATATGAGAAACAATATACTAAAAATTATAACAATTTGATCATTTACAGCATTTTGAATTGCAAGGCTTTGTTACAATAAGCTACGCAAGTTTTATTTAAATTTTTTGACATCACAAAAAAATTTGACATCACAACAAGAAAACCTTTGAATTTCCTTATGCTGATTTACTGATTTTCATCCTCCAATAACGTTGTGTGAATGTGAGCAGTAACATATGACGAAGAAGGTTTTTCTCCCTATCATGCCTCAGTCAAAATACAGTCTAATCGGATAAATTTCGGTGAATGAAATTTAGAACTGAAATTGAAAGAATTACTTTTGGGCTGTTTCTGTCTTTCATAAATCACAACATTTGCATACATTAGAGAATGATTTAAATTTTGATTAGCCAAATCTCAGAAACTAGAGGCGCTTCAATTTAAAGATGTTTCTATTGTGGTGAATCTTACACCTGTCCATTCACCTTAACTAACTCTAAAGGCCTTTACAAAGAGCATTAGAAAAAATACTAAAATGGTTATATAATTTTGGAAATTGCATCATTGTATGTTTCTATGTTGAATTGAGAGATCGTTGAATTACGGAGTAGAAACACTTTTCCCTTTTTCAGATAATATATGCAATTCGAGAACTCAAGTCTGTACTTCTCTCTTTCTACGAATTTTTAACAGCCGGCAACAATGAGGACTTCAACGAATTTATGAAGCTTTTTGTACTGGAGAAAGTAAGAATATTATGAAAAATAACTTTTTGATTCAAATAAGTTACACAGTCGCCAATCTGACAATATCAATCGTGTATCACTTACCATTTGAGAATCGTACAAATGTTATAGGTGAATGTATGTGAAGAAAGACAAAAGCAAAACTCAGATAGCCATTATCTTCTATTATTATGAAAATTTACTAAGAATACCGATAGTGACAGACTGTTGACGAGACTACCTTTTAACTGTTTAAAGATACATTTTAACGATATTAATCTCAAAGACGAAGTATAGCCTCTAACCTGTCACTCCAGTGTTCCTATCGTCGAAAATAATGTTGGATCAAATTTTCGTCACGTCGTTCTGATATTTAAATGATAGAATTTGTTAGTAAGAACAGAGTAGAATATACGCACACCTCTGAAATACGACATATATGTTTGGTTTGCTATGATTTTTTTTATCATTGTATCCTTCATACTTGCTTTCATCTTCAACCAAGATTAAGATGAAAAGGAAAACGTGTCTGTACCGGGATTGCACTTTAATTCCTTCCCTTTGGTGTCCCGGTAAACTACATGTGATGCAATGAATACATGTTAAGAATTGAAGTACATCTCTTTAGGAAGTGGCGCGATAACTGGGAAGGGCGTGCATCGACACAGTAAAACTTGCCAGTTTAAATATCTGAAATGCAAAATGATGTATATGAACAGCAGCAATATGTTGCATGAGTTTGCTAACAAGCTTTTTTAAAATTGCTTCAAATATTGTGGAATGCACCCCAAACTGCAGAAGATATTCCAAGGGTTGTATACTACCAGCTTTGTAATTTATATCTTACCTCATTATTGCGTAGCCAAATAAGTGTGGCACGTATCCAAATCACATCCCAAGCTCCCATTACCTTAACATTTAGAAGATGAACTGTATCAAACAATGCTAAGACTATGCCTTGTTGTTTTCATTCCTTAGTTATATACGGTGATTACGCCGATCACTTGAAAGGCTATTGGAATCTCAGAGAAAAGGAGAATGTCTTCATCGTTTCGTATAGAGAAATGCAACAGGTACTAATTAATAACTACGATTTCTTCTTGCTATTTTCAGAATTTCTTGAACAACAAAAACCTCATTCAATTTGTATGATATTTTTCATTACTTACTACATACATCACCACTGTAAAAACCCTTGATTACAACAATCCAACGATTTTTTCCGTATGAGATTCCCTAACAGACAGGGAAGTAGATGATTGCAACAATATCAAAACATTGTTTGTCGATTACGATGAAGAAAGTGATAACTTGAAAAAAACTGATCATACACAATTCTAAAATAAGATTCGCTACGCTGTTTCATGTAACTGTAATATTGTATCTTTACTTGTGTTAGAATTCTAAAATAAACTTAGAAGAGCAGAACATAATATTCGTCTTCTTTTTTGTCTTCAGATGAAATGATATAAAGATACAACTGATATAAAGCTGTAGGCTATGCAACATCATGTTAATAGTTGTATTGATGGTGACGTTATACAAATGATATTTTTTGTAAAAGATGTTGATGAAAATGTTGATTAGACTCTTTGTTGATCACATGAAAGGTGATGTGAAGTTAGGTTAACAAAATGATATGAATGGCGACAGAGATGGTGTAAATAGCGAGCAATGATTGCTGTTTTTCATTTCAAGGATTTAAAAGCAGTGCTGCAACAACTTGTTAGGTTCTTAAAGATAAACGTTTCAGAGGAAACCATTCAGAAAACAATAGAAAACTCGTCACTTGAGCAGATGAAGAATTCGTTTGCAAAGGCAGAAAAGAGAGAAAATTCGGATATATCTACGTTTCTAAAGCTTTTCCCAGTCATAAAATATGGTAGGAATTGGCAGTTTTTATCTTTTGACGAATCCGATTTTTCCTTTGTACGACCAAAATCAAATCAGTCCACAAGCAGTATGCAAGAAGTAATCATGACAAAAGGCGATGATAAGTCCTTTTCTAAATGGACAATAAATTAGTTTAGATTTAGATTTAATTCCTTCAGGTATACATGCATATTACTTATCACCCAAAGTGCTTTATATTGTTATTGTTTTAACTTTTCATCCATACACAGTTATGAAATACCTTTTGTTTTGCATGGGAGGTTATTGGTTACAAACTGGTTAACGAGTTTCGTTTGAAAAAATGCGAGTTTTGCAGGTAAATGTCGGTATTATACAGTCAGTCTGATTAAATGGTGCATTGATGTATTTTGTTTTTAATGTGCGCATACATTGTACTCACAAGAGCTTTGATATAAATGTTGTCTTCTGTGTTGTTTTTAACCCATTATGTCATACAATTTATTATACTATTGATTAAAACTGAAATTCATGTTGCGCATCGGAACCTTAAAACCTTTGCTTTCCGTTTTGGAGTTATTACAATGCAAAAACTGTGTTGGAAAGTGACCTTTCAGCGTGATGTCACATTTGCATATCCAAGACATTTGTTATGTATTTGTTTGAAAATCAATTGGTTTGATTATTGAGAACTTTACAAGGACATGTTTTTCGCATCTGGTCATGTACACTCATTTTTTTATAGCAATACATAGGAATTGTCTTTGATCTACAAGTATGACATCACATTTAAAATGTAATAACTCCTAAACGAAATCCGATAGCAAGATGTTATTTTACCAATTTGCTTCTTTACTAATCATCTATCACACTCATTAAAAGGACATTCACGAGAATGTTCCAGAGTTTCACATCTTCAGAGTAACTAATATGATAAAAACAACACTGTCGTGCGGTTTCCTTATTCTTTTCATTCTTTGCCACATGCCTTGAAAGTTCGTGATGTTGACTTGTTTACCATTACGGTCCCTTTCTCATTGATTAACAAAGATTTTGGGAAATATAAACTTTCTTCAATTCTAAAAAGTATTATTAAGAATTCCCAGATGAATATGTGACTTAAAATGTTCTCAAACAGAAACCTGAATAACTTTAATCATGTGTTCTAAGACACTTCGCTAAGCAGCAATCAAACAAAATCATTATTGTTATAACTTTTTACTCTTCGCTTTGTCGATATTTCGCACCGTAATTCGATTTTCTTTCTTGGTGGTGCCAAACTTACGGACAATGATTTGCAGTCGCCCTAACCAGTTCCGTAAGAATCGGGGCCATGGTCCCCAAATACTTTTAGTGACAAAGAGGTACGCCCCCCAGTGACGTTGCCTGGATTTTCATATGGGGTGAATTGAATTAAATCGACACGATATTTAGTGGTGTAGTTGAGGTGACACCAAAGTTGTCACTTCAACTTGTCGGCGTGGGGCTCAGTGGCCCGCTTAAGGGCCCCTGGTTGGGTCCATGGGCAAAGCCCGGAATCTCGTAAAAATAACATTTCAAGGGCAAAAAAGTTTTTCACAACGCATAGTAAGAAGGTATATTATACAAGTCAAAATTCATGTCAAAGAGACCTATAATACACCATATACAAAACACAAAATCAAAACGCAAAGCGCTCGACTTGTCGGTATGGGGACCAAGGCTCCGCTTATGGGCCCCTGGTGGGGTCTAAGGGCGATGCCCGCGGAAACTCTCGTAAAATTTACATTTCAGGGGCAAAAAGTATGTCACAACGCATAGTGAGAAGGTGTATTATACAAGTCAAAATTCATGTCAAAGAGAGCTATAATACACCATATACAAAACACAAACCAAAGCGCAAAGCGCTCAACTTGTCGGCGTAGGTCCAGGAGGCCGATTAAGGGCCCCTGTTAGGGGCTTTTCCCCTAGACGCTTTCGCAAAATTGACATTTCAAAGACAAAAAACGTATGTCACAACGCATAGTAAGAAGGTGTATTATACAGGTCAAAATTCATGTCAAAGAGAGCTATAATACAGTAATACACCATATACAAAACACAAAATCATAAAAACACATAATGTGGAAATAGAATTGTTTATTGTTTACGTTTGTACATGGTTAGGTTTATCATCACTTATTGAAAACTATGGGTTGTCAAAAAGAAAGGTTTTTGATAATTTATTACAAACTTGTGTGAATGTTGTCAAACTTTTAAAATTAGCGTGTTCTGTATCACGTGCACTCCGACACCCACTTCTCCTTCTCTACCGCCCGCCCCTCTCTCTCCCCTTTCTCTTTGTCTTAGTTCATGTATTTAAATACAACATCGCACAAATGTGTAATATACTATTACCGAAGAACCTTTGCCCTTTTGAAATCTAAAAACATAATAAGCACCTGGAATGTCAAAGCTTGTTTACCCGACGGCACCAATCTGAACAGACGGATTAAAATCTGATCCGACGGATTGAAATATTAAGGGGCGATCGCCTCCTCGTCTCCCCCTTCTGGCTACGCCACTACCCCCCCCCTCCATTTCTCCGCACACTCACACACACACACACGGTTTCATTTAGCTAGCCGTGCTGCCGTCCTTTCACTGCAACTTTCACAAAATCACGGCCGAAATTATCAACACAGCTTTGTAACAAATGTTGGAGCCTAATGTAAAAGTGTGAGTGTAATATATATATATATATATATATATATATATATATATATATATATATATATATATATATATATATATATATATATATATATATATATATATATATATATATATATATATATATATATATATATATATATATATATATATATATATATATATATATATATATATATATATATATATATATATATATATATATATATATATATATAGATATTTATATATATTTAAATATATATTTATATATATTTATATATATTTAAATATATATTTATATACATGACTTGTCCTTCTCCTTAAAAATTTGTTCCAGCAAATCATACAAACTTACTGTAGCAAATAGTGAGACCACTTTATCTTAATTAAAATAACCACACAATAAGGACTTCATCCATTGCTAATATGATACTCAGCACCAACTTCCACAACAACTAAGGTTTTCAGAATAAAGAAAATAAAGAGAAAAAATCTGACCCGACCTGATTATGTATCAGGTCGGGTCTGACTGTTTGAAACTTTAAGGAGCAGAACAACTAATGTATATATATATATATATATATATATATATATATATATATATATATATATATATATATATATATATATACATATATGTATGTCATATATGTATTTCTGCACTCCTCCCCATCACCTTCTTCTTATCCTTCACGCACACATCTCCCTTAAAGAGGGAGGCTCGTCTCAGTAAAATACGGTAAAAATGGGGATACTTTATTTTGACGTCACTTCCGGTTGTGGAGGTAAGATCCGATCCTCTGTCTGTTTGTACCACACAGTACAGCCAGACACTAGCATGTACGTTGTGTGTGCAGAATTACATACACAGCGCATTACGTTACTGTGACGAGAAACTTATTTGTTTTTTTCAATGCTTTTTTGTCAAAAAGCGAAAGTGAAATTTTAGTGGTATAATACTACAATGATAGTCACCCAATGAAAATTACTGAGAAAAAAAGAAGAAGATGAAAGCAAAAAGTCAAAATAAACAATTCTACCGGTTCTTAAACTCACGGCATGATTTGAAAAAAAATACGTTACTTGCGACCACCGAAAGCATCTGGGCTATATCGTGTGGTGACATTCAAGGCGTTTTAAATAACTATATACCTTGCAATATGAGACAACGAATCGCGCAGCAAAATTTCAACCATCAAAAAAATTTGAAAGGAATTCTAAATATTGTGCACATATGACGATATCGCCTCTTTAAGTTACGCTTGCTTGCTGAGAAAGTTGCAACTATGACTCAGAAACATGAAAAATACAAAACAGGTATTTATTACAAGAGATTCCGGAGGGGCCGGGGGAAGGGGTCGGGGCTAAAATACCTTCTTGTTCCTTGAATTAATTCATTTTTGTGACGTAGAGCTGCATGGAGATCATTTTGTGATCATCAATTCAACGATCCTTCACTAAACCTGTATACCCGCAGTATACAATTTTTGTTTAGGATTATATACGAACAATGATATTTTAGACACATCCAACACATGATATACAGAGTAACTTTAATTGTTCAGGCTTATTAGTCAGTTACCATCTATTAATTGCACAAGTCTTAAACACAATGAAATTACCTATTTTTAAGTAGCAAAAGGCGGGAATGACGCTCTAGTAGGCCTACACAATATGACAGCATAAAAGGTGACAAAATGTTAAAGAAACAATATTTCAAAAAAAGCGCCCGTAAAAAGTCACACAATTTCAGCTTCAGGGGGCATGGGACATAACGCAAACAGAAGAACAAAGACGCTGCCTTCGAAGTCAAACGAGGCAATGAATACGAATATTCTTTATTCAGTTTTTTTTTTATCATCAAAACAGAACAAATACTTTTGTTATCAAATTTTTGCCATATACTAAGCAGCTAAGGATTGCGTGCAAAGTTAACAAGTACATTTTACATGATGAAAATTTTGTTCTAAAAAGTTTGCAAGACGTCATGGAGCTATTAATAGTACCATGTTCAGATAAAATGGCGGAAGGACTGCACATAGTTGATTAAACTCCTTTATGACTGTTTATTTGTCATATCTGAATACACAAAGCAGTTGAATCCAGAAATACTTTTTGTATAAGTTTCAGTTCAGCACTCTATTAATAATTAGGTCAGTGATGTTTGTAAATTTGATATCTCTCTAAAAACAATGCTTTCGTTTAATAGGTTAGATACTGTGTGTTAGAAACAAAGGCCATACTGGAATTTCTGGAATGTATAGGTTTATGCAGGGAATTGTATATTAACAAAGAAAGTTCTCTGTATGTCAAGAAAAAGAGTTATGTCAATTTTCTTTTTATTTACTTGAAAACAGTGTTTACACAAAGGAATGAGTTTTGAAAGACTAGTACAAATGATTAAATATTTATTGCTCTGGAACCATTAATCAATTGATAGTTACAGTAATGGCAATTAATTTTCTTTTGTTTCTATTTGTTAGAACATATTTTATGTAAAATTTCGATGACAGATTAAGAAATTTATTTTTATTTAATACGATCCTTTGAAATTATTCATGCTATAATTATTGTTCACGTAATTCTAGAAGCAATGATGATTTTATGACTTTTTCTTAAATCCTTCATGTGTTCTTTTTGACCTTTTTAATGATTAATATCTAATTGTATTCAATCTCAAGTCTTTTTTCTTGGAAATTTAACACGTTTGACAGCGGTATCACTACGGCCCTTATAGCGAGAGTTAATTGCCCTAGCTAGGGCCTACTCCAGAGTTTGTCTGAAAATGTACTCCCCATGTCAGAAAAGTTTATTCAAGAAATATTTTGGCCTAAGTTAGTTTTTGCCACCCCTCTTCCCACACCCACCCACCAAAATACTTAGAGTTACCCAATTTCCGACTTTTTGCCTCAAAATATTCAACTCTTTCCTCCAAATCTTCAATTTCTTGCTCAATACATGTATATCCAACTTTTTTCTCGAAATTTCCAATGTTTTTCCTCAAAATATCTGACCTGGTCCTCAAAATATCTAAAGGAATTTTCAAAATATCCGACTTATCTGCAAAATCTCTGAATTTTTTACACAATTTATATCTGACTTGTACTTTAAAATTTCCAAGGTTTTTCCTCATTCACGATATAGCCAATAATATGTTCTGGTATTGCACAATCCCGACAGCATAAGGGTTCCTGCAGGCCAGTAGGGAAGGGTTATGATAGGGTGACGTACCCCTACTTCCTGTGAGCCCATCGGTTAAATTTTGTTCAAATTCTGTACAAATTTGTATTTAGAAATTTCTATATTTTTAACCTGATCAAGGTCTGTTTCTAATTTTGACAACAGCAAAATGGATTTTAATATTTGTATAATTTTTAGGAAGTCAAATTTTATTATAGTACAAATTTGTTTATTTAATATACAGGTATGTGTGATTGATAATTGTAGGAGTGTAGTGGCAAAATTCTACCTCTAAATAGGGGATGGATTAAGTTGGATTCCAAAATTCATAAGGGGATTCCAACTGAAAATATCAACCACAGAAATAAACACATTACTTGAGCAGTCATTTGAAATATGTTCCTAATTATATGACTAATTATTGGTATCATTTTTAAGCCAGTTGGGGCCATCAAAAGCATGGAATCTTCAGCGCTTCCATGGCTAGTACACCCCTAAACCCTAACCATGCAGGGCTGTCTGCTATACGTTTTTGTTATTTTCATTGAAAAGTTTTCCATTGCCATTGCGGGCCATCTAAAAAAGGGAATTTTCTGACCTCCACCACTGGATCCCTAAGAGGGATTTGTCTCTTGACCCCACTAAAGCCCCTTAAAAAGGCAATTAGATCACATTCACATGCCTTAGTTCCCCCTCCCTAGACCTTAAAAAGGTCAGCGCCTAATATTTCAGATACCTCCCCATACATAATTAATTTTAAATCGGAAATTTTGAGCCCCCTTCTCTCCCGGGAGCCCTACCACACTTTCTACTTCAGTATATTTACATGACGAAAAAAATGCTTAACTTACAAAAAATGCACCACCTCCCCCTCCCTAATGGAAACTTTTTCGGTTTTTCAAAAGAATAAATCACAAAATGATCTTCTTAATTTCTCATTTGTAAATAACTGGTGTAACAGATTCCAAATCAGTAAATTTTGGCGTTTTGGCAAGTGCATAAGTTAGTTATCACTTGAACTTAACTGACGATGCAAAAAAAATAAAAAAATCTAACCTTAGTGCCTTTGGCCTAAGATTCGTGGAATTCGTAGATACCAAAAACCAAAATTCTCACAAGTTTTTATGTGTAGAAGGGTAGTCCACATATTCCTTATGGTCATTCAACAATCAAGACCCTCAAATAAAAGTGTAATCTTAACTAGAATACTTATGACAAATAATAGAGAAAAGAATAATAGAAAGAAAAAAAAATGCAAAAATCAGCCTAATGAGTAGAGTACAATTTCTCCAGAATCGGAAGAAGTTCTATCCCAAGAAAAAAACCTTAATTAAATAAGCCAAAAAAAAAAAACTAAGGTCCTTATCTAAAGTCAACTGTTCAATTATTAAATTCCTAAGATGATGGTCAAAAATTAAGCTCACATGTCTGTTCACTCACCCGTGAATTATAAGTAAACTGGGCTGCACTCTAATATGCTGTGGTTACACTATACAATGCACAGAGAAGTCACTTATCAATGTAACGTAAACAAACTGAAGATGTGCACACATGGACAGTAAATAACACAATATCTATTTTCGTCGGCATTCACAGATAGCCGTATCGGGTGTCGAAGTTTTGTATGGGATCTAATGAAAGAACCTTTTGTGTTTGAGTAAACATGAGGCTGCCCTGAACACGATGTTGGGTTGGATTTTTTGGAAACTTTTTAATGTAAAAGTTACAGCATGACATTTTCCAAAACAAATTTGTATATTCATCAATTCATTGACAGGCTATATACAACAATATAGAGCCAAAAATATATTCCCATTCGGTTAGAACCTGTGTGCGTCCAAAGAACTGCTGTATTCAGGTGTAGTAGTTTCTTGGTGCGTGCATGGGAGGAAGGCCGGAAAGGCTTGTATATTGGCTTTTCATAATATTTCAAAGCCAATCTTAAAAAAGCGGCATCTTGAAAAAAGCGGCTTCTTGAAACTTGTTTGGCCGCAAAAAGAAATGTTTTCGGCTAAATTGGCTTTTTGAACTGATAATTTTTTTTTTTTTTGTGGCTTTTTTGGGGACAAAAATTTAATTGCCCACAAAAAAATCTCGTTTGGCTTAACTTTGACTTTTTCTCAAAAGTTTTCATGGAAAATGAAAAGAAAGTAAACATTAATTCTCTAACGACGTTCGTGCCACGTGAAAAAGAAGAACATTTCCACAAAATTGAAGAAGATTTTCCAACAAGCAGCGACGTTGCCCCCCCTCTTCCCCTCCACCTCCCCCTTCCTCCCCCCCCCCCCCCCTGAGAGGTGATCCTTCGTACGCCCCTGTCCAACACTATATGTACCTAATAGTTAGGACTTAGTGGAGGGTTTATGTTATGGCGCCTTTTATTTTCGCGATTTACTGATTCAGCCCCCCGAGTCCCCTTTCAAAATTTGTTCCGCGTTCCCTGGTTATGGTGCATGAAAAGAGGACAGCTTAAAATCTTTAAAGCAATTTTTTTTTAAATATGTCCTAAATTTCAGTCACTGAAAATCATTATGACTTTTTTCCCCTGCTAATCTGCTGATATTTAATCTGTTGATAGAAGGTATGAAAATCTCATTACAGAACTCGCCCCTTGAACAGAACTCCATCCTGATTTTCTGTGCATGTGGCATTTCAGTAACCGCATGTTGCGGTTTGCAATTTCCAGTTTATTTCCAAATTATTCCACTTCGCGTTTTAACAAAATTTGCCCTCTACAGGAATGAAATATGTGAAATTTGTTTTATTTGGACAAATTGTTAGAAGATTAAACCTTTGAACATCGAAATTGACGCTATATTTCGTATTTCCACGTAAATTCATTTCGAAGTTAAGAAATATCAAGAGCAGCATTCCAACAATAAAACTTCCTCCCAACGGCAAAACGAGGGGAGTTTTTATTTGAATAACATCAATATGTGTGATGTCTGTGGAGTTTTAGGCAATTAGAAACTTGTAAAGTGTATTTCTTGTATATTCATTAGTTACCAATGTATAATTACATTGAGTCACATTCCAAGAAGCATGAGTTTATGTGTTGTCTCGTAATTGCTATGCCTACTATAATCTTTGGAAAATACTTTTCGCACTGCACGTGTTTGCTTTACGTAAGTATGCTCGATGGTGCATAACTCCTGACCTCTAGACACAAAGAGTCCTTACGCGTATATTGCGCATGAATGGAAATGGCGTTAACCGCAGGATTGTTTATCAAAATGGTGTCATGGGGAGCAGGTTACGCTAATGGGGGTCGGCAAGATTTTGAAAGTCACTCAGAATTACGCTGCTGAAAATGGTGCTATTTTTACAATTTATGCACCAAATGAAATAATTAAACCAGTTTTTAGGGTATAATTGATCCAAGTAAGAAGTCCTTGATGTTTAAATAACAAATTTTTATAAAATGACAGCATTTTTTGTTGAGTTGTCTCAACTACCTGTGTGGCCGAATAATTGCGTAATACCTTTTCAACTCGTTGAGAGAGTATCCTTCGAACGAGATGAAAATGACGCTGGCAGTTTCATCCCGTCCATGTTTCAAGGGGCGCTTTCTTCAAATGTTCTTGTCATTTTCAACTGCTCCCATTCAAAGAACAGTCACGGTCGTTAAGACCAATAGGTTTGAGAGGGAGGCTCGTCTCAGTAAAATACGGTAAAAATGGGGGATACTTTATTTTGACGTCACTTCCGGTTGTGGAGGCAAGATCCGACCCTCTGTCTGTTTGTACCACACAGTACAGCCAGACACTAGCATGTACGTTGTGTGTGCAGAATTACATACACAGCGCATTACGTTAATGTGACGAGAAACTTATTTGTTTTTTTTAATGCTTTTTTGTCAGAAAGCGAAAGTGAAATTTTAGTATTATAATACTACAATGATAGTCACCAAATGAAAATTACTGAGAAAAAAAGAAGAACATGAAAGCAAAAAGTCAAAATAAACGATTCTACCGGGGCTTGAACTCACGGCATGATTTGAAGAGGAAAAAAAAACCCTTCCTTGCGATCATCGCAAGCATCTGGGCTATCTCGTGTGGTGACATTTAAGGCGTTTTAAATAACTATATACCTTGCAAAATGAGACAACGAATCGCGCAGCAAAATTTCAACCAATCAAAAAATTTGAAAGGAATTCTAAATATTGTGCACATATGACGATATCGCCTCTTTCAGATAAGGAAATTCATGGGATTTCTTGTTGGGGTGTCACAAAATTACATTAAAATTTTGTATAATTTATTGCAATTAGACTCTAAGATCCCAAATGCTGTTAAATGGTCCATTTGTAACCGATTTTGATGACACTTTTGTTATTTTCATGGTTTATTTTCTTCTAATGAAGGTCAAGTTGTTGCAAACTGCCTATATATCTTTAAATAGAAATACACTAACGAACAATATATCTAGATGCGACACGATGCATTCTATAGGTATTATATATTCAAATATATGTTATTTTAAAGATTGTACATAATAAAAGAATCAAATTCGGGGTCCTTTTTGTACCAGAACGTAATACATTTGGGATTATATTTCGTGATCTTTACTATCTAAAATCTCTCGGATGAGGGTTGTTTCCTCGGGTTCCCCAGAGTTTTGATTTTATTTTAGGCCAAAAGTAAAAATTGTGCATGGCGATGGAACATTAAAGCAAACTATTATCTCTAACAATTTACCACTTTTATATGCTTGTGCGAACATTCGAGAGACGATTATTCAAATAGCATACATAGCAAGGTATAACGTCCCGAAAGCATCCAGTGCTGGACATTATATCAAGACAGCCACGGCCTTTGATAACCAGTTGTGATCCCACTGGTTGCAGACCCACCGGGATACGAACCCGGGACGTGCGGGAGAGAGGACAAAGCACTAACCACTACACCACGGAGGTCTGAAACATTTGAAATAATTGAACATTATTTTTTAGAAATGTGAATATGGCATGTTTTAAGTAATACAAAAATATACACATTTTTCGGTAGTCGCAAGTTTCATACCTGCTATTAATATGCAAAACAGTTTTCTCTCTAAATCATTTTACTGCTGACGCCTTACAGCCTTACAAATCACTCGAGTGCAGTCATGGTTATGCCTTCGTGTGTGCTTTGTGGAGCTTTGCACATTAACGCAATAGCTCCTATATACAGATATATAACTGCATTAATTGCATATAGTTGTAAGCAGTGTCGTTTCTCGCCTGCTCGCGTAGAGCATGGACGTCCATGCTTAGAGTAATACATAAATTACGTAGAACTACCCTTTACCCAACAGCCTACGTTTAATGCGCAGGTCAAACTAGAATAGCAATGATGTAGTAGCTCAACATACGTTTTGGGGTGTCATGGTATAAGCCTGTTTTTGTTGGTGGGTAGTTAAAAGCTCGGGCGCTTATTGGACAGTAATTGAGGGGCAATTTTCATTTAAAAAAGAGGCACTTTTGTCAGTTTTCGAAAATGTGGAGGAATCTTGCCTCCTGGCCCCATGGTTCCAGGTTATCCAGATAGCACACTACGTTGGGCCAACGTTGGCCGGAAGGTGGCATATGTTGCAAAATTTTGGCATTTTGTTGGGTTGGCATGCTAACATTGGCCCAACGCTGGACCAACGTTATGTAACCAATGGTTGGCATGCTAACATTAACCCAACTGTTGGGCCTGCCGCATAGCTACGAGCACCCAACCAAAAACTCACATTTTAACAGCGAAAACCCAACGTAAACTGCCACCTTTACCAACAACGTTGACCCAACCAAATTGTGCTTTCTGGGTTATACTGTGGTTTAAGCATAGGCGGAATTTGAGAGGAGCAAAGGGGCACTTTCCCTCCCTCACTTTTTGTCCAACTGGATACTTTTCTATGGTGGTGTGTTATATTTTAGCGTGATTGTGTAATTCCCCACCCCTCATCCCCCCCCCCCCCACACACAACTTTTTACTTTCCCCTACTTTTCGGTAGGCAATTTCCGCTAATATATTAGCCATCTTTTGAGCAAATAATTAATTATTGCAATTAATAAATCACAAATAATTATTACTAGTATCACACAAATACACTTCCAAGTGGCAATCATTATAGGAAATATAACAGATTTTACTAATTTGTTTTGAGTTCTCTTTCATATAAGATGGACTCACATGACACCTAAACTAATGCTTTAAGGAACCTATCACAGATAACCTATTTTACGCATCATTCAGATATTAAACTCTTTTCTGTATACAAACAAAAGAACTTATCGTGCTGTTGTTAAGAACCAGATATAAGTTCCCTGGTTATTAATACTCTTGTGATTTTAAAGGCACTGAAATTTGATAGCCTGTATCCTCTTCTGTATGCAAACAAAGAACTTATTGTGCTGTTGTTTAGAACCAGATAGAATTACTTCGGCGAGCTGTAACTTATAAGTTCCTTGGTTATTAACACTCTGGTGATTTTAAAGGCACTGAAATTTTACAGCCTGTGTACTCTTATGTATGCAAACAAAAGAACTTATTGTGCTGTTGTTAAGAACCAGATAGAATTACTGCAGCGAGCTGTAACTTATAAGAAGAGTAGTAGGAGGAGCCTATACAGGTAGTGACCAATCAGGAGCAAGTATTCCAGTCACGTGATTAATTTCTCATAGATATTCATAGAATAGCAAATTAAGTGGAATACTGTCTCCTGATTGGTCACTACCTGTATAGGCTCCTTGGATGCCCCGCCCCCTTCTTAGGCTCCTTCCACACGACCGAAGGTCGTCAAATCTTTTTTTTTTTTTTTTTTTTTTTTTTTTTTTTTGGGGGGGGGATAGATACAAACACAATGTCCTAATTCAATGTTCTCTTTCTTATATTTGTGGTGGCTCTTATAAGAGCCTTTTGGCTTTTTTATCGATCGGCCGATCGATCTGCTACTGTCCTTCTCCCGTAGTCCACCGACGCCCATCGGAACCTTGTCTTAACCCGTCTTAACGTTGGCTCGATACGCTCCTCTTTTCCAAGGTGGCTTAGACATTAATCTTTTCCTCCTCTGGGATTTTACCTTGTAGTGGTCTAGAAACTGACGAAATGCCTGAGATCTCATAGTGTAGAAATGCGTACGAGCGTTAGAGTCGAGTGCTTTCCCCCAGTTGCTCTCTCTCTGGTTGTAAAGTTCCAATAGTAGTCTGGTCTTTAATTCTGGTACCTCGGCAGTGTTCTGACGGCAGATGTTGTTCGTACTCTGTTGTCGAATTTGTGTGTCAAACCGAACCGGTAGTAAGCTCTGATGGGATCTCCCTCCTGTGTTAATATTGTCCTTGTAAAGTAAACGTGGAGATTGTCGATACTGGTAGGTATTGAGGCATGATGTGTCTTATCCAATGTCCAAAAGCAAAGTGAAGTCGACGTCTAAAACGTTGCCTTTTTATGCTCTCCTTCTACCAGCCAGAAGCCAGTATGAGTTGGTGGCACTCTTTCAAAACGAGGGTTAAAGTACCTGGCCCAACCAACGTAGTGGTACCGTAGGAGTCATGCCACGGTTTTGCACTCCTTCCGCCTTCATTTTTCTTTTGTTCTATTTTTATTTTTTCCAAACACATACAATGTTTTAACATTCTTCCTCAATAATCAAGTCCCACAGACAGTCCATCACTTTGCACTTGAGACCAAGATTGCTAAATCGATTAGCGTAGCTTCCAGCGTTACATAGATGACGTATCTAATAAACTGAGTACCTTCTCTTCTCCATACTTTTTGCTAACAGTTTCCTTCATTCCCCTTTCCAGCTCTCTGAAAATGTCGTTCGCAAGTAGATCTGTAATCAGCGGGTGACGAATCTCTTTCACTTTGCCTTTTATTTCTTCGACCTTCTCGATCAGGTTGTTGACCAATGTGGCTTGTGCCAATTGGGCTTTCAGCAAGTCACGTGCTATATCCGTCATCGCTTTCAGAAATTTTGGCCAGTTCTTTTTCTCCTTAAAGAAAAGAGAGTCTTCTTCTGTCAGTTTGACGGTTGATGCTGTTCTGATCTGCTCAAAGTCTGTAGTCTCTCCCACACCCATGTGTTTCTTTGCCTCTTTCAACAAATGTTCAAGTACTTCTATTCATCCATGCCACATCCTATAGGGGTTATAAACGCGGCGAGATAGCCTTGAGCGTTGTATAACGGTAATGTGAAGTCTCCTCCGCCGGTATGTTCTCCGTATATGTCAGGGTCGCAAAGGTCGTCGCGCACCGTACGTCTTATCTCTGCCATGAAGATTTCCGAAATGGCCATTTTTACTACGATAAAGGTCTCATTACGTGGTTTCTTTGATGCCTGTGTATACTCCGACGCTGCTTTACGTTTCTGCCGGAACTCGTAATGTTAGGTGTATTATCCATGTTGCTGTCTAATGAAAGAATGAATCGAACTTCAGCGAGGCTTGCATTTTCATGTTCTTTTTGAACAATCAGAACAGAGCAACAATGCTAATGGTGGCGCTCTTTTTGTATCAACACGAAAAGTTTGATGTGGGATCATATACGGCTTGAAGATCTGTTTTCAATGACCGTATATTCAATACAGATTGTTACATCGTTTCTTTCCAACTAAGCATACAAAGGTTTTGGCATGAAGTCGTGTACTTCTTCATCTCTGTACAATTTACAACTAAAGTTTCGTAAAAACTTTAGCTAACCCTCTGACCCTTCCTCGAAATGAAACACACGGGATCCATGTGCTTATCTCTATATTAGGTTTCAACACTCGGATAGTAACATTTCCGTACTCTGTGATATTTTTACGTAAACGTTTTGCAAGCATAGACCACCACAAGCGTTCCCACACAAATGTATCTTCCTCGTTTAGAATACCCATGATTAAATGAATCAACTCAACTCACATCCGCCTCTTTTATGTTTTTTTCAGATGAGTGTCTAATTGTGGCGCTCTTTCAATAACCGTACAGGAGGGTCGAAAGATCTTTTTGGATGACGCGTTTGACTTAGATCAGTCTGTTATCCTTGGTAATGGATCTGGTAAGAACTCTTCCGGGACCATCTCTCCTGATGCTATGAGGATAATGGACATGAACGATGAGTTCTTCGTCGTCTTCCCAGGCTCGGCCTCTTCCAGGATTGACGTGATTTACCATGTTGATCATCGCCTCGAAGTTGACTGATCAAATGGTGTTATGGTCCAACGTGATGCCTCTGATCTTGCAATCCCCCACGATAACGGCGCCTGTTCTGGTCGAACGTACTTTGTAAGCGTAGTTCTTTGGGCATGCAGAAGAAAAAACTCGGTGATGTGGCTCCCGGCATTGTAATGTTTCTCCAGCTCGTCTGTCATGTCGCCGAGAAAGTTGCCGAGGGGTGGATTGTAGGTTCCTGGTCGGCTGACGTAAATCACGGAATCCTTGTTGAAGTAGAGGACGCGTTTCCCCAGTCGCTCGATGTAACTGTAGAGTTTGAGACGGGCATAAGCCGTGGTATAAGCCGCGTTAAAAATGTTCGTGTTGGGCGATACTTCGACGTACTCGTTCGTGTCGACCCATTGGATGCGGGCGGTGAACTTGTCGTGGAAGTGCACGTATTTCACTTGTTTCGATTTGTTCGTCAACAACTTGTAAACAATTTCAAGACTGTTGATAAATTCCGTCTTGGTAAGTGCATTTCGTTGTCTGAACTTTCCCCAAAAGAGTTGAGCATCAGTTTAGCCAACGCTTGCTTTCCCTCGCTCTTGACGATGGTGGCGTGGTCTAATCTGATCTTTTCGCAGGCCTCGTTCTCGTCGATGTACCAACGACGCTGTTCTATGATTTCACAGCATTCTAGCCACCCGCTGGCTTCCTGTTTCATTTTCAGAAACGTATTGCTATTAGCCGTGAACAAACCGGCCTCTTCCGTTTCAGGATCATACTGCACCGTCTCCTTGAAATGCCACACCTCGTCAATATGTAACACCTCGTATCCCATCGCTACGGCTTTCTGTAACTCGCAGTTCACCCACGTCCCGTGAAGCGCTCGTTCTCCATTGGAGTGTTTACATCGTCCTTTGGCCAAAATCTCTGCGCAGGTGGTACACAACGGAAACGTGAGTTTTCCTCGACATTGGACCGGTAGTATGGGATGGTACAGGCCACGAGGAGGCAAAACGGTGCATTTGATCAGTCCTTCGTAGTCACGTACATCGGTGGTGTCCGTGGTTTTGATGATATTCGGATGACCGATATGCTATTTATGATACTTGTTGACGTAAAGGTAGAGCGAGCAGACATCGACGTACTTGATCTGTTTGATCATGTTTGGGTAGCAGGTAGGACTACCGAGCCACAAACAACCGTATAACTCGTAGGCTGTCTTTGACGATTCACCCCACCCGTCTACTTTGTAAGAGCCGATGTGGGTTTCTCCTTCGAGAGATCGGGCGTAATGCAGTTGTCGACCCTCTCGTTGCTCGATCTATTTCAGCCATTGAAGGGCTTCACAGATTGGATGTCATTCTCGTACCCCGAATGAGGAACCACGCATACAGGCATACAGGCCATGGAAATAGTGATGCATTTTTCGAAGGGATCTTCGCCCGTAGTTTCAACAAACTCTTTTCGGAAACACAAACATCCTAGCCGGAGTAGTTCTACATCGCTACAACAGTACTGGTATATTTCACGAGCCATGTCAAAAGTCCTGTTCTTCTCTTTTTCGTGCCACGCGAGAAAAGCTTTGTGTTGAGCAGGTTTGATGTGATCAGGATCGTAGTTTTCGACTGCAGGCCAAGGACCGACGTAATTTTAATAAAGCTGAGTGTTGAAATGGTACGGGAAATAACTCTTCTTCTTTTCCGTCAATCCGAACGTCTTGGAAAAAGAAAAGAGAGGAGCCGGAATGAAGTTACACGAATCGATGATCCTCAGGGTCGTGACATCTTTCTTTTTCTTGTTCCTGGTTTTTTTTTGTCAAGTCGATGCTCATCAGCTTAGCTCCGTTCATCACAACGTTGGGGCACATTCCAATGTTATTCATGCGATCGAGAATAAAATGACTGTCGTATCCTTTCATATTGTGAGCGATGGCTGTGCTCCCTTTGTTTTCTGGAGAAAGCAACCAACTGCAAAAGTCTTTTCCAGAGCTTCTTTTTGAAAAGACATGTTCTCGTTTACCACATGATGCACAATTTGATGAATATCTTCGTTTTGGATACAGTTTTAACAAACACGATGTGCTACACAATAGTTTGGCACGTGTAAATATCCTCTGTTGTAGAGCTTGTCTTCCTGAATGCATTCGAATTTGAAAAAAATGTATTTTAGAGGAAGGCTCTTCTCTTTCATCGGCTCGTCTTCCAGGCCGAAAATATCACGAGCTTCTTCGTCGTCGACAATTACCTCTCCTCCACCTCCTCCTCCTCCTCCTCCTCCTTCCTCCTCCTCCTCCTCCTCCTCCTCCTCCTCCTCCTCCTCCTCCTCCTCCTCCTCCTCCTCCTCCTCCTCCTCCTCCTCCTCCTCCTCCTCCTCCTCCTCCTCCTCCTTTTGATCTTTTGCATGTAACAAAGATGATCGTACGATTGGTGACTCTCACAGCTTCTGCAGTAAAGTTGACCACATTTGTGCTGCCCTTTGACGGTTACTCCACAAGTAGTACAACGACAGATGCGTTGACAGATCGAGCGTGGTATTCTTTTGGTCTTAGGTTTGATCGTAACGTTGCTTCTTTTCGGGATCCTCTTGTGATTAGCAAAACATGTCGGACTCTTGAAGGATCGGTCGCAATCTTTACAATGTATCCATTCGGTAAACCGGCATTCCTCTTTTGTTGCATTGAAACAATATTCACAAACCTTATGGCAACGATCGTGGTTAAAGACTTCGTACCCTTTTTAACAAATGTCACAGAAGTAATGGGTATCCTGTAGTCCAGGAAGCGAAGTGACAACATGGAAATGATTATCATGGTAGAAATTATGAAGTTTTTTCGCTCGAGGACGTCCTCTGAATGGAAACAAGTCATGTGGGTTTGATGTAACGACAATCACTTTATAAAGTCCATGCGGGCTTTGGCGGTCACTAGAGCTCGGGCTAGACAGAGGTGATCTTTGTTTGCGATACGGATGATAGAACATTTTTTCAGGGTCCAGTCTTTTATGTTGATTAATACGTCCACTTCATTGAGGCATCTCGATGTGAATCACTTTGATTTCAAAGTCTCCGTCAAGCACGAAAGCAGTCTTTGATTGTAAAACTCGAAAAATGGAGGTTATAAGACGTTGTACGCTCACTTGATTTCTACGCATGAGTTGAACCAATATCGGATACTCCAGACTGGGTGCATGAATCTCAAAACCCACACAATCTTAAGCAGCAAAACCTTCTACCAGTCGTTCGATTAGATTTTCGAAAACAGCATGCAATACGTTGACGACGTCCTCCTTTTGATTGGCAAGTCGACCAATTCTTTCCCCATCGAACCGCACAACGTGTTCATTTGCCTCCGAGCTATATCTGGGAATATGGCGTCTTCTAGTCTCCACCATACGATAGCAACTCTGGACGGTAACTTTTTCATCATCGTCGTGTTGATTGACATCCATAGCCTCATCTGCTCTCCCGACTTAATCAAGTTTTTCTATTTAATCAACGAGCGGTAATAACTCACAAACGATAGGTAATTGCAATAATTGTTTTTCGGAAATTGGCATGTTTTCAGCAATTAATTGATTCACAAACGTATTGAGTTCTTCGGTTAGATTACTCCCTCCTCTCTCAATTACCTCCCCTAGTTCACATTCCTAGGGATCGATATTCCATTCCTCTGTGTCAATTTGTGCATCCCAATCCTCGATATCCGATTCCTTCGTATCGATTTGTGCTTCCCAATCCATTGAGTCTTCAAACTCGTCCGGAAATTCCCAATGTTTTTCACAAGTCCAATGATTAAAAAAGTAACTTTGTCCATGAGTGTTGCTTGTTTCTATCATCCAGCCTTGATCGAACAAATCAACCATGCGTTGGGCCATATTAATTTCTCGGGATCAAAAGATAGAATAATGTAATTCCGAAGAATTCACGCCAATTAATATTGTTTGGCACGATGCCCAAACTTCTGTCTAAAGGTGACGATTCCCGTACATACTGTTTAAAGCTGACTTGGCACGATGCCAGCGTATAAAGGTGAGTTTTAAGGTGACTTTCACAATCTAAGGTGACAATCTTTTTTTTCTGAGGGCAAATAATATGAAGGTGACTTTCTGTATATCGAACTACTATAATCTTTTTTAATATAGATGGATCATTGTTTTTTGAAAATGATAGGGAAATTATGTTTTTTTAATATCGTTTTCTGTAAGAAAAAATGATAGATAAGTTTGTATCATTGTTTTAGATAATGTAAAGAACGACATAAGTTTACTTGTAACATTCAAGAGATGGAGACGTTGAATGTAACATTACATCATCCTTTCACTTTTATCGTTGTAAAACCGACATGGTGCGGGAAGATCCGGTGGGTGATAACGCTATTGGCACGTCGTGAGCAATTAATCGATCTACCTCCCGAACGCGTGTATTGGTTTTATGCCGAATACTAACCCGATTATGAAGCATTAAAACAAGCTTTACCTCATGTCGAATTCATCGAAGGATTACCCGGTGAAGAATAACTGAAACGGTTGGATGCAGATCATTGGAAGCTGATTGTCATCGACGATTTGATGAACGAGTTGAAGCCCGCCGTGACTGCATTGTTCACAAAAGGCAGTCATCACCGTAACCTATCCGTAGTACTTCTCGTACAAAACTTGTTTTTTAAAGGCGGACGTACCCTTAGTCTCAACATTCATTATCTGGTATTTTTCTAAAAATACCTCGAGATGTTTCTTCTATCGATCATTTGGCTCGCCAGATGTTTAATGGTTGCTTGCGGTACGTCCGAAAAGCCTATGCCGATGCCAAGCGAGAGCCATACGGCTACCTTTTTTTTATATAACGATTTCACCCTTAAAACGCCCGATTGATTTCGTTCACAAACCGGGCTCTTCGGCCGCCGATACGTGTATTTGCCTCGATAAAAACTAACGTCGTTGACTTTTCTCTTCACTCGACATTATGACACCTTTTGGAAAAGCAATGAAATGGTTCGTTGCAATCTTTTGGATCTTTATACCGTTTTTGCATTTGTGAATGTCAGAATGTGCAAAGGAAATAAAATACGTTTACCAAAGTGGGGTGCGTTCATTCATCATGGAGAAGTGGAGACACCAAGAACCTTATCTCAGAGCAATCACCAAAGGCACTTCGAAACAACGTCGTCACGTGTTGGAACACGCCAATAATCAACTTCTGCATTGTTTTTGCGAATGTGCAGTGAAGATCTTTAAAGGAACAGTAAAACTGACTCCCTCGAAGAAGAAAAATCTTGCCAAACATCGACGCAAGTTGGTGATTTTGGCTTGTTCTAACGTCCCGAACAAGTACAAACGTCAAGCACTTCGACAACGTGGCTAGGGCAAATTTTTCAAAAAATTATTGTACCTATACTGAAACAACTGCCGAATTTACTACTTGCCGTGATTCCACTCTTGGTGTGATAACCATGAACAAAATGCTAATCGTGACTCCTGACGCTCTGACACGGCAGGCGCAAGTGTTTGAAGCTCCTGAAAAAATCAAAACTTTG